>QANZ01033044.1:1966-79805 GCA_003254925.1 Chamaecrista fasciculata
GTAATATTTTAATTAGATATTCAAGTCTTAAAGATATGATATTATCAGAATATCATGATTTTATATTTATAAAATTACTGTAATTTTAGTAAATATAAGAGCTAAAAGTCGCCTAGCTCCATACAACACATAAGAAGTCATGCCAATTGTTGCACAATTGAGAAAACCCTAGTCTGCTAAGCAAGTCGACTTTCCTCCTTGTAGAGAGAGAAATTTCGCCACCCACCTTCCTAGAGAGAGAAGTCGATTTTCTTCTAAGGAGTTAGGAGAGAAATCGAAAGTTGTAGGTTCTAAGGGTTTTTAGAGAAGGAGAAGAACAAAAGGAGTTTTGTTGCTGTCTACTTCTCTGTGGCGCCATCCACCTGGATTTCAGAGAAGGAGTTCCTGAATCCAAAAGCTGTAGATTGGATCCCGAGTCTCTTTGGAGAAAGAGGCGTGGAGGCTAGCACCTCGTGTTCGGGAAACTGTTCGTGTGGATCACCGGTAGAGGAAGGACGTGTAGACGGACTTCTAGACTCACCAGTATCACCAATCCGATTGAAAGCCTGAGGTATAACACTTTTCGTATCTGGTTTTAAATTCAGCTAGCGGATCTCAGGGTGGGACTTTCCTGGGGGCGCAAGTTTTTTTATTTTACGTTTCTTCCGCTGCGTGTTTCCCCGGGGATTTCCCAACAACTATATATGGTGATCTTTTAAAAAATATCAAGATGATAAATATTTTAGAAATAGAGTTATCCCATTAATGTATAGATTATTGTATACTTTGTAACTTATTGTAATAGTATAACCATTCGTGTATCACATGAGTAAGTCATTATGAAATAACAAAATGATAAAAGTATTTTACATAAACCTAACATTCACAAATATGAAATCATTTGTAGGATTTTTTTTATAGCTCAACCACCCGGGCATCGCACGAGTCAAACCCTATAATTTTAAAACTTTTGAGCCATTTCAAATAACAAAAAGTTTAAATTTTTTTCTCAAACCAATTCGTCAACTTAACTCAAAAGTTGATTTTGTCAAGTTGGTAAGTTGATCCAATTCATTGAATACGCTTAAGCTTATTCATTGTTAATAATTATAACTATAGAAACTAAATTAAAATTTTGAACCCAAAACAATGAATGAAATTATGGAAGATGGTGAGCATTTTAGTGTTTGATCTTAATCTATACTAGACGCTTTGCGTGCCCGTTATGCAAAATTTAAAATAATTTAATTAAAATTATATAAATTAATTTCTTTGGATAATAATTTCTATTAGTGTTTTTAAACATAAAGAGTTTCAAAGCCATGTAGTTTTTTTTTTTATAATATTCAACGCCATGTAGATAACATAAGGAATGGGTTATTTATTTGTGAAGGGAAAAAAGTGACAGTAAAAAATAGTAAACAACCAAACCATTTTTTCAAGCCAAAAAAACAAAAGCAAACACTCTTCTATGAACGTGGGAACTGGGAACGTGGGGGGTGGTTTTTTATTGTTGTATTTGTACATTTATATTTAAAATAAATAATGAAAATGGATGTTGGATGTATGAACGTGGGGATGGATTTTTAGTTTTGTTATATATTTTAATGTGTTATATTTAAAGTAAGTTATTTTATACTATAGTTTTATATGACTGACTACCAGAAGACTCCTCATACATATAATATAGTATAGATGTAAACCAAGACTAGAGGGACTAAACAAGGTGAAGGCATAATAATTAAATCTATGATTATATAATAATATCTCTTTTAAATATGGCACTTCGTAATTTTTAGTGTTACTCATTTACCGTCATAATCTAAAACGGATCCCCTGAAATTTGGGATATAAAATTCTTGTGTAATTCAAGTAACAGAAGCTATCCATTTAATTCGGCGTCCCACAATTTGCCACGTCGCCATTAAACCAAAACCTACATCGCATGCTATCTTTTTTTTTCCTGCGATTTCACATTGCTCACCTTTTACCACACTCCAAAATTACTTCCTCCAACACCCTCCAAAATCCCCAAAATAAAAAAGGACTAGAAATAGCTCAGACAACATTTACATTCTTTTTTTTTTTTTGTCTGAACTATACACTACAGAAATACTGAATTCTATTGAAGGTTCCGGTTTACCAAACCACAGAATCCGGGTTAAGATTGGAGCTCCGGCAATGCTCCTGCGAAACATGAATGGGTCTTTGCAAAGACACAAGATTGATCGTGTCCAGACTTGATGACCATGTATTTGAAGCTATCCCATTAGCTGGTCGGTCGGCGGGACAGAAAATACTGATTGCAAGGATGTTGATCACTTCTTCTAATTCTAAGATCCCGCTTAAATTTCAACACCGTCAATTCTCGTTGGCTCTATCTTTTGCAATGACGATCAAAAAGAGCCAAAGGCAATCTTTGTCGATGGTTGGATTATATCTCCCAAAACCAGTGTTCACGCATGGTCAGCTATATGTTGCACTTTCCGGAGTTCGTTCCAAGGCCGGCATAAAAATACTAATTGCACATTCACCCAAGGATGAAGAAAGCAGGAAAACTAAATACGTTGTGTATAGAGAAGTATTCCAAAATGTTAGATGACTTATTAATATGAATAAGGTATATTGAATTGTTTTATATTTTACATAATGATATCGTTTTGATAATGATATGCTGGATAAGTACTATAACATGTTTTATTTATATTCATTTCAATTAATATATTTCCTGAACATTATATTTGCTAAACCATTGAGTGGATCCATTTAACATGAATGAACTCACTAGATCAGATTATGTTTGTGATTAGATTGAAGTCCCCGTAGTATATAATGCTATGGACCAAACAGGTACCCTTTAACATATTTCTGTAACACGACAACTCGTGCATCGCACGGGTCAAAACCTAGTATTAAGATAAAACGTAATATGAGGTTATTCAAATAATTTTCTACTATTATTTAAAAAATATGGCAATATATATTAGGGTAAATTACACTTTGGTACCCTGTGGTTTGGTTATATTTCACTTTGGTACCCTGTAGTTTAAAAAAAGGACACTTTGGTACTCTGTGGTATTCTCCATTAACACTTTGGTACCCTTTGGAGCTATTTTTTAATTTTAACCATAATAAATTTTGCAAAAATTACATATTGACTCCAATTTTTTTAAAAAATTTTCATTTTAATCCCTAGATAATATGTATCTAGGGACCTATTTGTAATTTTCTGAAAATATTAGGGGTCAATATGTCATTTTTGCAACATTTGTTATGGTTAAAATTACAAAATAGTTTGAAAGGGTACCAAAGTGTTAATGGGGAATACCACAAGGCACCAAAGTGTCATTTTTTAAACCACAGAGTACCAAAGTGAAATATGACCGAGCTACAGGGTACTAAAGTGTAATTTACCCAATATATTATATGATTTTGAAGATCAACTATATAATGTGATAGAAGATATGGACTGAAATGCATTGCATGGTAATGAGGAGTGATTGAAGGGCACGTGGGCCTGGGCCACCAAATTATGAGTTCATGACAATACATAGATTGATGAAGTAAGAATTTCGAAGCAAATCCATTCCCAGTAAAACCAAAAGCACCACAAAACGCAGCACTCAAAACACAATACGACATCCTGAAGAAACCAAGGATCCCAAGTCAGCGACGCAATCCAAGGACATTTTCGTCAGATCATATTATAACGGCTATTTCCATAAACATAAACATAGCCGTTGCCGTACTATATAAATCCCACTTAATCATCCTAGCTTCTCATTAATCTCTCTTTCTCTCTCTGGATTGCAGCATACGAATACTGATTTCGAAGCCCTCACTCTTTCTCTCATTTTCTTCAATTACTTCTGTTCAATTTTTCTTTTCTCTAACAATCGGTTTTGCAGGGTCTGCTTTGTGATTCTCGATAAGTTTTGTGCTTTTTCTGTTATATTTTCTATTTTGTTTTGTTGCGTTTCGTCTTGTTTTTTGATAATGGATGCAGGATCGCTCAGTTCTTCCTCCAATTTGAAAGCGCCATCTCGGTGCCCTCTTCAGGAGCAGCAGCAGCGTATTCAGAGAAAGAATTCCCGAGAAAATGTAATGAACATTCTTTCAAAACCCTAATTATTTTTTTTTCAAGTAATTAGTACTTTGAAATCGCCAAATAGAGGTTTAAATATGATGAAAATGGGAATTTCTGATTTCTTTATTTCGTTCTTGTAATCTTCAATAACTTCTTTTTTGGCTTCTTGGTCGATACAGTTGGACAGATTCATTCCCAATCGTTCAGCTATGGACTTCGATTACGCGCACTACATGCTTACAGAAGGAGCAAAAGGTAAGGAAAATTCTACCGTTGGCTCTCCCTCAGCCTACAGGAAGCGGCTTGCAGAAGCCATGAACATGAATCGGACTCGAATTTTAGCATTCAAGAACAAACCACCTGCACCAGTTAGCCTAATGTCGCAGGAGCCCTCGAATCATCAGGATTTATCCGCTAAGCCTCGACGTTTCATTCCTCAGGTTCGTTACTACCATCTGATCGATCTCTCTTAGATTTATTGAACTCGGTGTCTTGTTGCATATTTTGTGTAAGGAAATGTGAATTCCAATTGGAACACTTGATTGTCAAGGCTCAATTTCAGCTAGTCTGACTTGAATATTCTTGTATGAAATATTCTAGAATTCTTAGTTAATTGAGTTGTCATGGATATGTGAGTTCTTAAAATTAGATGCGAGTTCTTAAAATTTTTGGTTCACTGGTAAACATAAAATCCCAAGCATGTTCATAGTTCTATTCTGAACATATGCATTTTGCAAGATTTCATTAGTAGAAGGGTTCTTTTTAAGGCAGGAAGCCAGGAACTATCTGTAATATGGATTTCAATGGGTAGTCTTAGTTAACCGAGTTTCTTTACGAAATGCAAAGCAATGCTCTCTAACTGTGTCTTATTATAATTTAATAATTTAATAATTTAATAAGGTCGAAGTTAATTTGGATTGAAGATTCATACAATATTCTTCATTTCTGTTCTAATACAATTTTTTTTTTTGGTGAATCAGACTTCTGAGAGGACACTGGATGCTCCAGACCTTGTGGATGATTACTACCTCAACTTACTAGATTGGGGAAGCGGCAACGTTCTTGCAATAGCACTTGGAAACACAGTGTACTTGTGGGACGCCACCAGTAGTTCTACTTCAGAACTAGTCACCGTTGATGATGAAAATGGTCCAGTCACAAGCATAAACTGGGCTCCAGATGGAAGGCATATCGCGGTTGGCTTGAACAATTCCGAAGTTCAACTTTGGGACACTGCTTCAAATCGACAGGTTCATCTCTTACATTACAAGTAGAATTATTCACCAAAGATATTTATTTTTATAGCTATATTATCATCTAATTTTGTTGTTATAACTCATTTCTGCAGTTGAGAACATTGAGAGGCGGTCACAGGCAGAGAATAGGGTCCTTGGCATGGAACAATCACATACTCACAACAGGGGGAATGGATGGTAGGATTGTGAACAACGATGTAAGAATTAGATCACACATTGTTGAGACCTACACAGGGCATGAGCAAGAGGTTTGTGGGCTAAAATGGTCAGCCTCAGGACAACAATTAGCAAGTGGAGGCAATGACAATCTGCTTTTCGTATGGGACCGAGCTACGGCATCTTCTAACTCTGCAACACAGTGGCTTCATAGGATGGAGGAACACACATCCGCTGTGAAAGCCCTTGCTTGGTGTCCTTTCCAAGGGAATTTACTAGCAACCGGGGGAGGCAGCGGAGATAGATGCATCAAGTTCTGGAACACACACACAGGTGTTTGCCTTAACTCAGTGGACACTGGCTCTCAGGTTTGTGCCTTGCTGTGGAACAAGAATGAGAAGGAGTTACTTAGCTCCCATGGGTTTTCCCAGAATCAGCTAACACTATGGAAATATCCATCCATGGTGAAAATGGCTGAGCTTAATGGTCATACTTCTAGAGTTCTCTATTTGGCTCAGGTAAGATTTTGTTTCTAATCAAAAGCCTTATATTATTATACTCTTTGTATTTGTAGAATTTTTGGCTGATGGTGTATGTTTATGTAAATACTACAGAGCCCAGATGGTTGCACAGTAGCATCAGCAGCAGCAGATGAAACATTGAGATTCTGGAACGTGTTTGGAGCTCCAGAAGCAACTAAACCTGCTCCAAAAGCAAGAGCTGAGCCATTTTCAAATTCAAATGTCAGCCGTATCCGTTGAGTTTCAAGTTGCAACACAATGTAATAGGTGTTTGGAATTTGATGCAGATTTTGATTTTCTCAATTCATTCTCTTTTTTTTTTTGGTATATAACAATTCATTCTTTTTGTTTTGGTACATAACAATTCATTCTTTTGTAATAGCTGAGCCACTTCTTATGTAAAAGCAAGAGCTGAGCCATTTTCAAATTCAAATGTCAGCTCATGTAACTTTGTTGTTGTGAACTGGACAACAGTTTGTTGTGTCGTATAAAGCCAAATTGCCCATATAATTTTTAATAAATGCGTTCCAAGTTGATGCACACACTTTATTCTGGAAACTATGCCTGTGGTTCTTTAACACTTCTGTGTAGTATAAGAAGAGATTTCGTGACAGCAAAAGTTGGATTTGGAATATGGTAGCTTTTTTTTGTAGCCTAGCCCCAACTGGTAATTTTCTGTTTAGACAAAAGGACCCAATTCAGCCAATAGCGTTTGAGATTTTTTTTTTTCTAAGGAGCTTAAAATTTTGGGTTTGAATCAGCCTTTTTTGTGAACTTTCTAAGTTAATTTGAAGATATCCTGAAATAACTTGAAAGTTCCTTTTTGCCTTTTTGTAGTGAAGCTTCCATGTGAATCTTTTGGACGGCATTGTTGAAAATTTTAGGGAATTTTACTTTTTGGATGGTATTGCCCCAATATTATACAACTTTTTTCTATTAGAGTATGTTTTAATTATTATCATTTGGCTATAAAAATTAAAAAGCACTTCTTATACCTAACTCTTGTCCAATATATTTAATAGTTATTATGTTAAAGTTAAAATTTGTGGTATATTCGATTTCAATATTCTAAATATTTACATGTTCATGAAAATACAACAATATTATTCGGATTAAATTAAATCAGAAATCAATTTGTTAAAAAAGATTTAATCAGAATTAAAAACGTTCCAAATCATGAAAGAAACAAAAACTTCATAGTTACTTTTTAGGAATCATATTAGAGGAATCAAATTTCAAACCTATGGCCTTACCAAAAAAAAAAAAAAAATNAGACCTTTCTTGCGCAAGAGTACTAGAATATTGGGACCTTTCTTGCGCAAGAGCTTAAAATTTTGGATGAGAAAACTTGCCACAAATATTATTATATTTTTTATACTTTAAAACTGTGATTCATGATAAGGATTATAATTGTTTATATTTATTTGTATTATCATGTTGTTAAGTGAAAACATGATATGAAAAAGAAAATTTTAGAAGATTCACTCGCTTTAAAAAGAAACAGTGATTTACAATATTGGAAATTGAATAACAAATAAATAGAAATTAAAATAAGCATTTCTTCTTGAAAAAAGCTTTTAAGGAAAAACAGTGATTGATCACGCAAGAAATTAATTTGAGTATCTGATTAGAAATATTATTAAGATAAAATGACACATCAAAATATGAAACATAAAAGAATAAAATTATGAAAAAAAACTGAATTTTTTTGTAACATTATCTGCACAACAGTTATCCCTTTTCTTTTGGATGAAGAAACACTTTTATAGAGTCAACGTAAACCACTGAACCCCAAAGTTAGGGTTAAGTTTTAAATTTATCTTTTAATTTAATTAATTCCATTTTTTCCTTAATTTGTAAACATCAATAAAAAAATTATTTTTTTAATATCATTAATTAATTTAAAAAAGATACTAAAGTAAAATAAATAATGTATTTATCTATTATTTATATACATCATTGATATGGTATTGATGTTGGTAATAAGATAAAATTAAAATATTAATTCATATTAATTCATATTTAGTATTTTTATTAACTAGTTAATAAATTTAGAGGATAAAACACTTTAAAATTTAAAAATAAAAGGAATAAAATTAAAATTTAACCTTCAAATATAGAAGGTAAAAAAAAAAGATATAAAGTTCAAAAAAATCCAAAATCTGTACGAATCTACCCATAAGAGAGGACTCGAAATTAGCGGTTCGGGGAGGGAAAGCTTCGAGAGGGACGCAAAGCGATTCGTTAAAACCCCAACGAACTCAAAAAAGTTCTCTACTTTACGTCTTTACTCCTTCGTCTTCTTCAAATGCTTTCTTGATTTTCTTTTGGGTACACACAAAAGAAGCAAGCTAGGGTTTTGATTGTTACTTATTATCTGGGGTTTCTCACTAACTAACTTCTTCTTTGGGGGTGTGAACGTTCTGACTTTGACGACATGAAGAAGAAACTCGATACTCGTTTTCCAGCTGTAAGTTCTATCTTCCCCTTATACTACTAATTTGTTGTTTGTATTAGAGATTATTTCGTGTTAATTTGCATTCTGTTCATTCCGGTGTTCTTGGTGTTTGTTAATTCATGTTTCTTGACGCTTATCTGGATTGAGAACTGGCTGTGTTTTTCGGAATTTCTATTTTTCGTGGTTTATTATCTTCTTTAGGTAGATAGGCATGCAGTTTTTGACTTTTTTTCTGTACACAACGATCCATAGAGCTTGGACATGGAGGTGACTCAATTTGGAGTGTCCAAATTGGATTTAATGTTAGGTGTCTCATTGAATATGTTTTCCTTTTTTTTTTATGGTGTCTACTTTTCATGGGACAAAAATGATAATTTTTGGCAATGAATCTTTTACTAGGGCGTGGACATGAGCCATATCAAGATTCTTGGTTATGATCATTTTTGGTTATGATGTTGCTTATATCAAGATTCTTATTGCTTATTTGTTTGTTTTTAGTTGCTTTAAACAAACACGTAGCCCGAAAAAAAAGTGTGTTACGAGATGTTTCTTCTTTGTTGTACACTCTGTTTTGGTGTAGTTATATTCTTCATTGTAGATCTTCAATTCCTTAGCCTTTTGGTTTTCGGTTTCTTGTTTTCTCTGTTCCTTAACATGCTTCATCAAATTGACTCTCATATTTCTTATCTTTATGTTTTTTTGTTTAATCTAATTGGGCTTATTATTGACAGGCTCGAATTAAGAAAATCATGCAAACTGATGAGGATATAGGGAAGATTGCTATGGCTGTCCCTCTTCTGATGTGTGAGTAGTCTTTGATATGTTCTCTTGAAAATTTTGTTTTCCAAACATGTAGTTATCACCTTCCACATATTTTAGGGAATGTGCCATGAGTTATCTCTATTGGTAACATTTGTTGATGTCTTTGCAGCTAAAGCACTTGAACACTTTCTGCAAGATCTATGTAATCGAACTTATGATATAACTCAGAAGAAGGGGGCTAAGACCTTGAACTCATCTCATCTGTAAGTGAAATTCCTACTAGTTTACTTTTGGGCCCAATTTTCTTATATAGGGTCTAATTAGGATGGGAGAGCTTCTGTTGTAGTGACAATAATAATATATGCTTTAGTTTTGTGCCTTAGCTTCTAGCTTGGATATGAAAAATATGTTCAAAGCTAGATATCCTTTTTTCGTACATGCATGATTTTTGAAAAGAAAATCTGCAGAATAAAATGTAGTGTTGTTTTTGTATGTATTTTGCTCCTCTTTCTGGTGATTAACAGGTTGAGTTGCTTGTATCTTTATCTTTGCAGAAAGCAGTGTGTACAGACTTGCAATGTCTTTGATTTTCTGAAAGATGTTGTCAGAAAGGTTCCTGATTTAGGGGAGCATGCTGCTACTGATGATGATCGTACTATAACTAAGAAGAGGTTTGTGCCTTATATTAGCATATATTTTCTACTAGGATATTTATATACTTTTCTAAATCCTGATATTTGATTATTTCATATAGGAAACTATTTGAAGAGAGTGAAAATAACAGCGACGACAAGACAAGGAAAAATAAGATGGTAATGTATCAGAAAGTTCCTTTCAAATTTTTCTTTTATGATAATATGATCAATCTTCTTGTTGGCAGTTCATGGAGTGTTAGGTTCTGTGAGGAATGATATACATGCACACTTATTTGCATTTTTAAAATTGATAAAGAGAACTAAACAAGTTTGGCTTTTCTCTATGATCTTTTCTGGTGAAAGCATTTTGGCTACTGCTCGAGTTTAAACTTGTCTCTGAATATGGACTATTTATCATGCAGCCTGAGCTAGGACTTAGCGGCAGCAGAGTAAGAGGCAGAGGCAGAGGCAGAGGTAGGAGACGTAGGCAAGGAAGTAGAAAAGCAGATAAAGAGACAATTGCAACCAAGCTTGAAGACACTCAAAGCGATGATAGCGAGCAAGATTTAGTAGAACCTGAAGAAATGAAAGAGATTGTTTCAGTTGGCAAGAAGTCAGAAGTGTCTGTCCGAAACTTTGACCTAAACTTGGATCTAGATGAGAATGGGGAATTGCCAGCCATAACAACTGCCATGCCGCTTGATTCGCCTGCAAATATGATGACAGAGTTGAAGCATGAGGGTTCGCCTGCAAACATGACAACAGAATTCAAGAATGAGGAAATCCCTGAGTGGTCATTCTCTTATGTTGAAAATGTGGACATTGATCCTATGCAACTAGTAAACTTACATAGAAGGTTGGATGAAGATGACGAAGATTATGATGAAGAAAGCTAGGTGACTAGGTTTTGGTTTTATGTGGCTTATTTCTCATAGGTTAGTCATCATTTGTAATTTCTGATGGAGAAATAGAGTAGATTCTAGAAATGTAGTGCTATCATAGTTCCTCAGTGTGGTTAGGGAGATTAGGAGGGAGAGGAGACTGAAATTAATCATAGCTTAGGATCAAAATGGAGACATAATTTCAGTTAGAAACATGTATGATATTATAATTTTGTGCTCCAATTAATCGGTCTTTCTCCAAGCATTTTGCAAGATCTTTGAACCTTACCATCATATTTGTAGGCTACAAGTTTTCCAACCATTTGTAAAAATAATAAAATACAGTCCTAACTTCAATTGAAGTAATGTGTTGCTCTAATTAATAATTATTGAGAAAAATGATTGACAACTTTTAAATTATTTTTTATAATTTAATATAAGTTGGGTATTAAATTAATTGAAACATACCTAGCTCAAACGGTTTTATCATATGCAAAATAAGTCTTTTTAGGCTCTGGTACGTAGAGTAAGAGCCTGCATAGGCTTTTTTTTACTTAGAAAGTATTTTTTTTTATTAACAAAAAGGATTTTTTATAGACATACAAATTTGTTTGGATAAATTTCTTAGAAAAATGAGAAATTAAAGAAAAATATATCATAAGGTTTTTTAACAAAAGTTTAATTTTGTAGCTTCCACTTCAAACATCTATAGAAATTATTTCCCTTCTCAATTTTATTAAATAAAAATATTTTTGTCATTTTGTATACAAATAATTTTAATAATTAATAGCATTTTTATATTATAATGTCTAACATAAAAATAATAGTTCTTTAGTTAAAATATATTTTTAAAAAAGTTTGATAAATACAACTATTTTCTTACAAACTTATCCAAACGGATTCTAAAATAGATGGATGATAACTCAGGGCCTCTTTGGGAGCTCTTCAATCTCATCTTAAACTCATCCAAGATGTTGAGATGAGATGAGTTGAGAAGTTGAATTAGTGTTTGGATGATTTGAGAGAAAATGATGTTAAATAGGGTGTGAAATTATATAAAAGGGTATGTAATGATTGTGGTTAGGTGAAATAGGTTGTTAGATTTATTTATTTTGTATAGGGGTATAAATGGTAAGAAATAATGAAATGAGATTGAGATATTGAAATGAGATGAGATAAGATGATAGGTGTTTGGTGGTGGGTTGGATGAGATGATGTTAAGATTATATACTCTTGTAAAGCGTGAGGATGAGATATTTTTTTATGAAGGTTTTTGGGTCAATCCATTTGGATGAGATGATGGGCCAAAGTGAAAATAACATGAACATTATTTTAAGAATACAATTTGGTCCATATATTTGAATTGGGGACTAGAATGCCCATAAAAAGGGAGAGTAATGGAAACGTACAGTTTAGTCCCTAATACGTGTATATGATCACGCGATGTATGTATAAAATTGAGAATCAACTATATTTCTGTAATTCATTGACCAAAAAATAACAAACACTAGCTTGGGGACTAGAATGCCCATAAAATAGAAAGTAATGGAAAGTACAATTTGGTCCCCAATACGTGTATATGATCACGTGGTGTCTGTATAAAATCGAGAATCAGATTCATTGACCAAAAAATAGCAAACGATAGCTTGAGGACTAGAATGCCCATAAAAGGGAAATTAATGGAGACCCCCAATTTGGTCCCTAATACGTGTATATGATGACGCGGTGTCCGTAGAAAATCGAGAATCAACTATATTTCTGTAATTCATTGATGAAAAAATATCAAACAATAACTTGGGGACTAAAATGCCCATAAAAGGGAAATTAATGGAAATGTCCAATTTGGTCCCTATTACGTGTATATGATGACGCGGTGTCCATAGAAAATCGAGAATGAACTATATTTCTGTAATTTATTGACCAAAAAATAACAAACAATAGCTTGAGGACTAGAATGCCCATAAAAGGGAGATTAATGGAAATGTNAGCATGTAAAATTACTATTTTGCCTAATTGTTTTTTTTTATATTTAGTAAATTTTAAGAAAATGAGATGATGTTGTGGATGAGATGATGATGTGGATTGTGAATGAAATGAGATGAGATTAGATGCCCACCAAACACCCAACCTACACTGTTCATCTAATTTTGAATTGAGATGATGTTTAAATGAGATGAGATGATAATGATGTTATCTCCCAAACAAGCCCTCAATAATTCAAGAAAGGAGAAGAAAAAAAATCCACTATAAGCAAAACTATTTAAATGGATTTATTTGTTAATAATCTGAAAATTTATAAAGACATGATACATTGACGTCAACAAATCTATATAAGCAATCCCATTTAGTGGGAAAGAAATTTTGATTGTGGTTGTTTGTAATATGAGTTGGGTATTATTTCTCTCAATTAGTAGTGTTTAAATTTTCTTTTATAAGCTAATACACAAGCAAAATCCTATAATCCGAGGGAGGACATAAGAAAACTATTTAAGAAATTATCTAGAAAGATTTATCCATCAATAATCTTACGTTGACATGTGCAAAGATAAAATACATTAGCGTCAGTTGATCCATCAAAACAAGTTTTCCTAGTTTGCTTGTGTATTAGCTTACAACAACAACAACAACCACAAAGAAATTTTCAAGCAAAAAAATCATCAAAACAAGTTTTCCTAGTGTGCTTGTGTATTAGCTTAGAATGTCAAGAATTCAATCTCAACCTTTTCAATTGATTTGTGTGTATATGTATATATATAGAGAGAGAGATCCAAAATTTCAGTTTTCCTAGAAGTTCGACATCCAAAATTTCGGTTTTGCAAGAAGTCTGACTTGTTTATTGCGTAATTGGAAAATTGACTAAAACCAACAAGTCAATTTTGTGGCTTGGATTCTAATCTTGGAAAATAAGAACACACACTTGTATATATATATATATATAGAACTCTCGACTAAGGACTTACAGTTCATCTCTGTTTTATCCTTATGGATCCAAGATTAGCACAATCTGCACAATTGGGGGACACTGGTGCACTTAGTGCATTACTAGAACATGATCCCCTTATATTGTATAGAGTTTCTTTATCTCCAATTGCAGAAACTCCTTTGCATATTGCTACACTTTCAGGCAGAATCAACTATGCAAGAAAAATCCTAAGTCTAAAGCCTTCTTTTGCAGAGGAGCTTAACAAAGATGGCTTCACCCCTTTGCATATAGCTGCAGCCACAGGAAACACAGAGATAGTAAGAGAGCTATTATTATTGAAGCTTGAACCTAACTTATGTCTTCTTAAGGACAAGTTTGGGCTGAACCCACTTCATCATGCAGCCATAAGAGGAAGGATTAGTGTAATTCAAGAACTGGTTTCTTTCTGTCCACTTGCAGCCAAACAAGTCACTGATCAAGGTGAGACTGCTCTTCACCTTGCTGTAAAGAATCACCAGTTTGAAGCACTGAGGGTTTTGGTGAAGTTTTTTAATGATGATGAGGAGATTATGAGCTCTAAGGACAAAGATGGAAGAACAATCCTAGATATTGCTATTGCCACTAAACAAGTCCAAGTAAGTTTCCTGTATCATTGAATAAGCTTAGCAATGCAGTATGAGGTGTTTAGAATTATTATATGGAATTGGAAAATAGTGTTTTCATTTCCATTCTTTTTCATATTTAATCATTTATCACATGCCTCTGAAAGTAAAAACCATAACCATGGAAACACTCACATGATCATGTACTGCAGCATGAGGCACTATGATTATGATTTATTATGTAACAATATTAAAATTCAATTATTAGATTTTTCATTAATTATTTGAAGTAATTCATATTTAATTCATGATTTGTATAAAAACTTTGGTTTTGCCTTATGTGACTCCGTATTGTATAGTTAGGGTTTGTCACCAATTAAAAAACAATGATCCCTTTGTTATTGATATATTGAATTAAGCCAAGTGTTGAGTTCTCAGCAGGCTGACTAGCTAGTACACAACTGATGGTCAATGCAACTGCTAAAGAAACAACCAAGTGACCAACTAACAAGTTAGGCCAACATAATGCCTATAATCAAAATAATTAACTTCTAAATCAAGTGGGTCCCATTTTGCAACCTAATTCCAATATACTTTACATAAAATATCTTGTTAATTATTCACACTCAACCATAATATCACTCCTAGTCCCTAACAATTAAAGAAATTTTAACTCTTTATCTCTATGTTTTAATGCTTCTTCAAGAACATCTTGGATTTGTCCTTGTTGTGTCAAGGGATTTGTATTGCTTCTGATCCATACCTAGTCAGAAAAAAAGATTATCTATTGAATTCATGATATACAATTTTGAATAACAGGCAATTTCAACAGAATTTCCTTAATTTAATTAATTTCATTGCCAATATTATTTTGTTGCTAGCAATGACCAGAATAAGTAACCATTTGCAGGTCCTAGAGTTATTAGGATATCAGTGCAAAACAGACGAAGGCAATAACACCCTGGAGATCCTCTCAGAGAACCAGTTTGAGACACCTAAACCCATAAAAACTCACAATGGCAATTCAGACACAACACAAGCTCTTCAAGAAAACTCCAATGATGATAAGAGCATATGGGAAGATGTAGGACAAATGGTTCTGGTTGTGGCCAGTTTAATAGCCACAGTCACTTACCAAGCAGGCCTTTCACCTCCTCAAACAATCTGGAAAGAAGACATGAAGAACAATTCAAAGTGCATCTTTCACAAAGCCAATGCATCTCATTCTTGTCCAGATGTGACATACTATCTGTTTATGTCTTTCAACACATCTGGGTTTTTTGCTTCTGCTTTCCTCATATTCTTCTACAGAAACATGTCTTATGTGAAGGTGTTGCTGCCAGTTGCTCTTATTTCCATGATGATAACTTATATTACTCTTTCGGTTTCTATGTCGCCAAATGCCTTGTCTTTGCTCATTCTGTACCTATTTACACTGGCTATTTTCCTTTATTGTATTTTAGCCATTGAAGTCGTCAGAAAGGTTATTCATTCTTTCTACTGCGTTGCATCAGAAAGAGCTAGTAAGCTTTCAAAGGCAGCAATGGAAAGGTTCAAGTTCGCAGATAGAGAGCAGGCATGACTTGGTCCATTTATGTGAATTCTTGTATAAATATTATCTGTTGCAAGTCATTTGAGTATTGCACTGATTGTTAATATTGTACGTCATTATTAGTGGAAGTGTTTGTGTTGCTTTTTCAACTTTATTGACATGGTTGTTTGAAATGACAATATCTGAGAAGATCAATCACTTGTATATGTAAAGGTTGAACATAATAATTAGCCAGATGAAATGGTTGGAACACTATGCTCATTCTTTTTTAACAGTTAACTTTGTCATTATCATTATTATTAGTGCTTCACACGCAGCATCAGTACTCGGCATTTATACACAATACATCATGTTTCTCTAACTTATATTTAATAGAAGGAAGGATTCCAAATTCATACATCGTGTACAAGTCAAGACATGACTATAAAATCCCGAAGGTAACTAATTAGCTACATTTATTCCATATATAACATTATATTGAAATCTAGATAGCTCCACGCCTTCATTAATCTTCATGACCTGAAAAATCAAGTAAGGCACATTTAGTAACCCTGGTTAAAATAGAGACATAAAAGGCACACATCACACTCAAATAAAAATATACAGACAAATAACAATAGATCTTAATCCGAATACGGGATTAAGAGACCTAAGAAGCATGAACACAAGCCAGGCCAACTCGACACATAAAAATTACAGTGCTTATGTACAATCTGAAGAATTGCTTTATATTTGATACAAATGTACTATATGGACGTGGCTCTTTTTTGAAGAATGCGTGCCTCATAACAAGAGAATGGGTGTCCAAGCGCCATCCATAACCACTCATTACTCAACTCGTTGAGGATGACGAGAGAATGATGACACTCTTAATACTACAGACAGACACAGCTGAGTCAAATGCTCTTAGAGATACAAGGCAACAAGACCTTCAAACTATTCAGACAAATCAGACCACATCCAAAAAAACTCATCCCCTCTTGGTGTAAATATTAATGTAACCTTTCAATCATTAAAGAGTTTCTGCAATTTCAAGGCAATCCAAAAATCGAGATCTCAGTTTATGTCCACTTGGGAAAAGGAAAAAGACTACAAGCGTTTATTTTCAATATAATCTCTATGTTTACTAAACATAAAACAAATATCCTCTTAAAAAAGCAAACATTTCACAGTTGAGATGAGAGTAGAGCAACGTAAAGTACCTAAGTAGAAGACACAGAAGGAGCATCACCAACGAGCTTGAACTCCTGAAGCTGCTTGAAGTTCATCCATGGCTTCTCCCAAATCTGAGCCTCATAAACCTTTTTCTTGCCACCATCAGTAGCCTCCAGCGTTATGTAGTACAAAGTGCCAGCAACCACCTGATGTTTAGCCTTTATCACTTTTCCAAACTCCAGCAGAGCATTCTGCATCAACACATACAAAGCAAGAAGAAACACAATCAGAAAGCGAGAAACATAAACTAGACACACAATCAATTAATTAACGAGAACAATTTCAATTTAGTCCCTGAAAGACGAAACTAGACACACAATCAAGAAATCTACCATATAAAACCAAATCAATAATTTAACCTAGCACAAGATACAGAAAGCCGATTATGCAACTAGGTTAATGATCTAGAAATCTAGAGATTATCAATCACACGAACCAGTACCAAATTAACTAGAAAATTTAACATTACAAAACGAATAAACGCAATCGGAAAACAAAAATTAGTATGATTATAATAACGAACCTCCTTCTTGTTGTACTCGTCAACAGCAAAACGAGCAAGACTATCGATTTCAACGCTGTTCTGGCTTCCTTCAATTTCGCTAACACCACCAACCGTCGCCATTTCTCTCTTTTGATATTTTTCTTCGATTCGATTTTGATTTCGATCCAATAATGTAGAGAACAATCCATTGCGTCTTTTCATTATATAGTGGTCGGAGAGTGGAAGTCGCTTCCTATTGGTCAATGTTAGAAAAGATCGTGTGCGGGGCGTGGTATTTGAAAACCAGTGACGTGGCATCATACCGCCAATCAGATGTTATGTCTACAATTTTATTTGAATAGTCAACGTTGACTTTGGATAGATATGGTAAGGGAGTACGCAACGTGTAATTGTCCTACTTGATCTTAATCTTAGAGCTTAAGCAATGGAATCTTCGTATGATCGTATCTAGCTTTTGGAATCTCAAATCTATGCGCTCTAAGGGTCCAGAGGAAATGTAATTCAATAAAGGTTGGCCCAATTGGTAAGGAGTCAACTTATAATTCAAAAGGTCGTGAGTTTAAATTTCGTTGCCGATGTGAGGACCTTGTTGGTAGGCGATCTGTAAATACCTTTATAAATGCTCGTAGAGCCTGGAGGCCTGCTTTGGCCTTGGTGAGTCCTCGGGGCCCAACTCACCTAAACTTTTAGTACACCAAAAAGAAAAAAAAGGAAATGTAAACTTCTTTTTTTTCTTAATATTTTTCAATACGTATACATTTTGATTTCTTATGTTTAAAAAACATAAATGTGATTCAATCTTAAATTATATATGAACAAAAATTAATGAGTATTTGACTATTTGGAGAATTGAATTATTTGCATTAAGAATTCCTTGAAATTACATAGTCGATAGATATTTTTTTTAGGTCAAAGTGCACTTTTGGTCTCATAACTTTTGCTAAGGTCTCAATTTGATCCTATAACATTTTTTGTTGTACTATTGGTCCAACATCTTTTGTTCAAGTTGTAGATTTGGTCTCATGTTACACTTTTGGTCTCATATCTTTGGGTCATGTTGCAAAGTGAGTCCTATATTTTTTAGTCAGGTTGCATAATTAGTCTCATATCTTTAGGTCAGGTGCATAATTAGTCTCATATTTTTGGATCAAGTGGGACTAGCGATAAAACTTTTTGCAAAGATATGGAACCAATTTTGTAACCTGACCAAAAGATATGAGACCAAAAATGATACCACACCAAATCTGCAACTTTTTGCAAAGATATAGAACTAAAAGTGCAACAAAAAAAATTATGGGACTAAATTGGGACCTTAGCAAAAATTATGGGACCAAAAGTGCACTTTGACCTTTTTTTTTTTAATGGATTGAATTTTGTAATCAAATAATTGATAAGAAAATTTTCTCAGAAAATTAAGCCACAAGATGTATGGATAAGATAAATGTTGAAAATGGGAAAATGCTGATCTTTTGTGACTTTCACCATCAATAAGCCGTCATTGATTTGCCAGCTAATTTGTTGGCACGTGCTTTTAGTTGAGGGTCATCATTTGAAATAGAAACTTCCCACCTCCACGGTTGACACTCCAAACAACGTTAGTTTCAAAGTTCAAACTAATTATTAATTTTTTTCGATAATATTGCTTTGAAGTCCATCACCTTTTTCTTTTCTTTTTTTTGGGTAATATCAAAGGGCCTAGGCCCAAAACAAGCCCTCACCTTTTTCTTTTGAATAAAGAGTCCCTTTTCTTCTTTTTGTTTTAATTGTCAAACGAAAAAAAAAAAAGATGATGGGAACTTGGGAAGGAGAACATGGAAATCAAAACAAAGTTGTTTTTGTCTTTATTATTTTATTTCATTTTAGGAAGACCTTAATAATTTAAAAAGTCTTTAAAATTTATTTTTTCTTTTAATTTAGTAATTTTACACAAAATCCTTTCAATGTATGCACTGCCCTTTGCCTCTAACATCACAATACATGACCACGGTCCCACAGATACATAGTTATTAACATTTGATTTTCTTAAAAAAAAAACATTACTTTGATGCTCAATGTTTTGATACCATTATTTATTTTTATGCCAAGACAAAAGGTATTAGATATAAATATATATAGTGAGATTGATAAGTGCAAATGTTAGAATTAAAAAAAATCCAAATCCTACCCTGCCAAAGTTGTGGCCAGTGAGAAAAATTAGATGTCTTAATTTAAGAAATATTATGGACAAAAGAGAAGATGAGCAATTGAGTTACTAAAAAAATATTAAATGTCTTAATTTAATTTTTAAAAGATAAAATTATAAAATGTGATATTTGAAAGATGTAATTTCAATTAGTTTAATCATTTTATTAAAATATTTTAATATTTTTTATCTTAATCATTTATTATAATTTTAACAAAATTTTAAATTACATCTTATTTATCATTAAATATTGATTGATATTTTTTAAAAAATAAATTAGGTCAAAGGATCATTTTTGTCCTAAATTAGGTTCTAATGTTCATTTTGGTCCACTATGTTTCAAAATGTTCAAATTGGTCCTAAATGTTGGCAAAATGATTCATTTTGGTCCTAAATATTAGTAAAATGTTTCATTTTGGTCCAAAATTATATTATTGAATTTGGTCATATTTCTCTCATCTTTCATTTCAAGTTCAAAGGACTTGTTGAGAGGAACTCGTAGCTCCAAATTCGTCACATTCAAATTTAAAACGAGAGAGATATGATCAATTTTGTTTGTTTGACCATGAAACGAATGGTCTACTTTTAGGACTGATTTGACCTCGTTTGCTAATGACCTCAACTGGATAGAAAAAGTACCCTTCGAAAACAATATGTAGCTCTAAACTCGTCACGTTTGAACTTGAAATAACTCATATGCAATAGTTTAGGACCAAAATAAAACATTTTGCTAACATTTAGGACCAAAATGAACATTAGGGCATATATTTAGGACCAAAATGACCATTTAACCAATAAATTAAGTGTAATTTTATATTTTAAAGATTAAATGGCATAATTTCATTTTTCAAATATTAGATTAAAATTTTTTTTTCTTATAATCAAATTATTAATTTATTCAAAAATAAATAAAATGTAGTTGCTTCCCCATTTTTGTTGAGAAAATGACTGTATTACGAAAACAAAAACAAAAGTCAATAATTAGTCAATGCCCCTGATATTGTTTTCTGACTTTCACCTCCACCTCTGGAATTTTCATCTCTTTCTTTATGAATGGTTCTCTGCATTTATCAAGGTCATTAGATCATCTCTATTCTTGCCATTGTTCTTAACTCTTAAGCTTGTTTCTTCCTCTTCAATTTCTAACCATGTCCATTCCCTCCAATCTTATCGATTTCTTAGTGAACCAAAGCAATGGAGTAAAGGGTCTCGCTGATTTAGGCATAAAATCTGTTCCCAGCCAATATATCCAACCCCATGAAGGAAGATTCGACAATCGAAAAGTGATCTCTCATGAATCAATACCCGTCATCGATTTCACAAACTGGGATGACCCAGATGTCGCAGATTCAATTTCCAATGCTGCAACCAAGTGGGGCTTCTTCCAAATCGTTAATCATGGAATCCCCATGAAGGTTATTGAGGACCTCAAGGCTTCGGTTCATGGATTCTTTGAATTACCAGCTGAGGAGAAAAAGCGTCTGAAAGAGAATTCTCCCACTGAAATTGTGCGATTAGCCACTAGTTTTAGCCCTCACGCTGAGTCAGTGTTAGAATGGAAAGATTACTTGCATCTCGTGTATGCTTCAGAAGAGCAAATTCATGCACACTGGCCTGCTATATGCAAGTAAGAACTAGATCTTATTATTAACGATATAGTAAGATATTTTTGCACTGTGTCATGTGTAATTGTGTATTGTTATGCTTGTGGGAGATATCAGATTGGGTCTAATGCTTAAGAATGGAATCATATTTCTAGGAGTCTAGATGACAATGAAGGGGCTTTTTGGTCCCATAACTTTGGCAAAGGTCTCAATTTGGTTCCATAACTTTTTTTGTTGCACTTTTGGTCCCATAACTTTGTTGCACTTTTGGTCCCGTTAAAGTTGATCCGATATACTGAGTTGAATGATGACGTGGCAAATATGGGTGAAGTAGATTTAACGACAGATAACGAATGGAAATTAGCTTGGGAGCAACGGTGGAACGTTTTCAAAAGTTATAGGATCAAAATTGCAACAAAAAAAGTTACGGGACCAAATTGAGACCCTTGCCAAAGTTATGAGACCAAAAGTGCAACAAAAAAAGTTATGGGACCAAATAGAGACCTTTGCCAAAGTTATGGGACCAAAAGTGCTCTTTAGCCTTTTTATTTTTTGTAAAAGCTAGGATTTTTAGGTGACATAGTCTTCAGAAAATATATTAAGTACACCAAAATAGACACTTATTGTAAGTTTACCACTTAATGTATTCACAATTCTTGTGCAAGAGGGGGAGAAACTTCGGAAGTATGCACATTGGCATGTTCTTGAGATAGGAAATCATAAACATGACAAAATGTAAACTGTCTATATGTTAATTCAAGTATCATGCTGTGTCTAACATGACACTGAAACAGCTCCTTTGTTTTGAAATCTCTATGTTTCATAGACAACGATATATTTGCACTGCATGTTTCTGCTTACCATGATGTTGATTATTAGTGTCTAAATCAGACTTCATTGATTGCCATTCTTGTAGAGAACAATCTCTGGCATATATGAAACATTCTGAAGTATTTATCAGAAGGTTGTTAAAGGTTCTCCTCAAGAAACTCAATGTGAATGAGATAGACAAAGCAAGAGAGCATGCATTAATGGGTGCAATGATACTTGATTTCAATTATTATCCTCCTTGCCCTGATCCTGAAGTTGTAGCCGGTGTAGGTCGCCACTCTGATATATCATCGATCACTGTCCTGCTGCAAGATGAGATTGGTGGCCTTTATGTAAGAGCCACTGATGGTGAAAATTGGATATATGTCCCTCCTATTGATGGGGCATTGGTGATTAACATTGGAGATGTGATGCAAATAATGAGTAATGATAAGTACAAAAGCATTGAGCATCAAGCATTTGCAAACAGAAGCAAAACCAGGATTTCAATCCCCATTTTTGTGAACCCAGCACCTGATGCCATTATTGGTCCTTTACCAGAAGTTCTGGAGAATGGAGAAGAACCAAAGTATAAGCAAGTTGTGTACTCAGACTACTTCAAGTATTTCTTCAGCAAGCCTCATGATGGCAAAAACACTCTCGAGTTTGCGAGGATTTAACAAAAAACTAAAAGGGTACTTACTTGGAGAGCTCATTATCATGTTTATGTTACAAGAACGGAGGGAAGGATAACATGCTGCTCTTGTATTTGGCTGCAGAAACACTAGTTAAATTAAATATGCATTCATTTTCAGGATGAGTTTTTATATAGTGAATTGCTGCAAAGTCTTTATGTAGCCTACTCAAATTCCTCAGCTCAATAAATATATCAATAAATTTATAAGTTCTACCATATCACCATGAGTTCTTATTCTAACATGTAATTGTGAAGCTAAGAACCTATATCTCTTCCTGCACTGGTTTTTTTAAAAAAATAAAAATAAAAATTTAACCATAAGTAAACAGCAAGCAGCAGTTCTCAATGATGGCTCCACTCTATTCCTAACCTTGTTCATTTTTAGTCAATACTAAAATAAGAAATACAAAAGTCATAAAACAAATAAATAGTAAAGAAAGAATATTAACTAATATTTTCCCTATTTTGGATGAAATGGGGGAGATAGTTACAAAAGAATGACTACAATCTTGGGTGGAAAAATTTGAAACGTCTGCTTGAATTTCGATAACAAATGCATTCTCAAGAGATATTCTCTTGGAAATTTCTCTGTAAAACTCAACCCAACATATATTTTCATGCCTTTATTTTCAGTTCTTGGAATATAAAAATTGACTAAAGATATATATATCAGCAGACAGTAGTTATCAAAAGTGGAAAGAAAAGCGTACAAAGTGATGCAATCCCAAAGCTTCTCAACACAGATGTACTCTATCTCTATTTTCTTGATTAAAACTTAAAAGTAGATCAACGGTTATTTTCAAAGAAGCAGAACATTATGGAAAATTTGTGATGTTAGCTTGTTCTCTCTATTTTCTTTATAAAGCAAGATTTTCAGATCTTGAAAAGTTAAAGCATGTGTGTAAAAATTGAAGTGTTTTGAGTTTGTCTAATAGCATTTCTTGTACCTACCCCAAAGTGGTTTAGCCTTCACTGCTGAATGAAGAACAGTGTCACCATCTGCTGTTATTTCTTCCAAGCTGCTTCAGTGTCAAGGTAAAAAACTAAGTGGAAGCACGAACAAAACTTCAATGCCAGCTAGTTCTTGCTTTCCTGTGTGTTTTTTCCTTCTCAATCAATTAATAAAATCATTAAACATAATGACTAAGCAATATTAATTCTAACACATTGTATGAGACCTCTGAAAGAAGGAACAATGTGGCTGACAATGAAGTTGAAATTTGGAATACAGCTCAAATTACAAACAGAAGACTCCCTGTCAATGCATTACTCAGGATTGATAGAATCGTTAATAGAAAATTAATAATATTGAACTTAAATATAAGTGGGTGAAAAAACTGATATTTGGAAGGTAGTTAAGGAGTTCATTAAATAATAAACAGTGATTTACTATTAATTAGCCAAAAGGCTAAGTTGATTTGTCTGTTGTTTGTAAGCACACATTTATATAGTAAGAAAGAAGCATCCAAGAGGGCAAATTAAAAAGGAGGAATTGCATGTATTTACTGTTTCTATGGCTCTGGCTAGTTGATGCATTTATTAATTTATACATACATTTTTGGAGATTCTGGTCAATTCAAGATCTTATAATCGGTTGAATGGTGCTTAATTTGTTGGTTATATACATCAGTATGTTTTGCTATCCTATTTGTACTATCAAACTCAGTATAATAATTTGGGCTAACTTCCATAGGAATTTTCTATTATTGACCCAAACAACAAAAATAGTGTGACTATAAACATTCACCAAACTTAACTAACTTGCTCAACAAAATCAACAACCACCACACTATGATATATTGATATCTCATATTTTAAACTTGGTGGGATGATCAATGTTGAATAACACGTTCACAAGCCTAATTTCTTTCATAACAAATCATTCCTATTTAGTTATACAGTGGGTAATATTCATTCTACTATAAAGGGTAGAAAAATTGGAGGTAGAAGAATGGTATAATTTAGTAGTCATATTCAAGTATTACAAAGTTTTTTATTTTTTTTATTAACATGTGGAATGGCTTATCATTCACTCAGCCTTCAATTATTTGTTTACTTTTAGTCAATTTTCATTATTGCGACTTGAATTAACTTAAGCTAGCCTTACCCTACGCTACCCCACCGCTAAATTACCAATTAAGTTATTTGCACGCAGCATCACCCTCAATATTAAAATAATCTTGATTATATTCCATTTCCATTATTTTTTCCCTACCACATTTCGCAATTCGATGGAAAAATGTAGATGGCCAGAAAACACTCTGAAAAATATCACAAAAATCTCAAAAATAAGTTGGACCAAATGATGAAAATTCTTGAGCAAGATAGTAGTAATAGAGACGATAATAACTAGAATCTTTAATTGGAAAAAATTCCCCAAATATGTGAATAAGTTTGATGCTTGGTTCGTATTTCGGACCCATTTGCCTAGAGATACGGCCTACGAGACCTCATGCGTTATTGTCTGCTGGTCTCGCTACACGCACAACACAATGATGCCACCTCAGCATTCCACACCCACATAGGCGGCGCGTCGATACACTTCCGGCAGATCCGCCGCTCTCCGCCACTCTCTTCCGCCGGAATCGTACACCAACACCATTCCTTCATCCACGCTCCACCCATTCACTTGGATCAAAACCACCTTGTTTCCCATTCCTACACAGTTGAATCTCATTCTTGTGTCCACTCTTATCTGCGCCGGTAACGGCGGGCTCTTTATCCGGCACCACTCTCCGAACCCCCCTCCGCCGCCGTACTGGGAGGATTTCCGACGCGCGTCGAACCTCCAGAACGAGAGTTCAACGGCGTGGCTTGTCAGCACGTACACGTGGCCGCCGGCGGCACAAGCCGCCACCACGCAACCACCGCCGGGGACGGTGCGGCTTTTCAGCCACGCGCGTGACTCGACGTCGAACAAATCCATCGAGCTTGCATACGCTGCGTGAGCCTCGGCGCCGCCTTCATTCCCTATTCTAAGTCCACCGATGATGTAGAATATTCCATCTACGGATGCTCCGATGCAGCCGTATCGTCTTCTCGGCGCGTGGGCTATCTCGCTCCAGGTATCCGTTACTGGATCGTATTCCTCGACCGCGGTGGATCTGGAACCACCGCCGGCGGCGTAGATTTTCCCGGACACGACGGCGGAAGCGAATTTCTTCCGAGGAGAAATCATCGGGGATCTAGGAGTGACAGTGCCGGTCCAGGTGTCGTATCTGAGCATGGCATTTCTTCCGACGACGAAGATTCTATGGCCGATGGAAGCCAATCGCGCGTGGAACAACAAGGAGTGGAAATTGTCGAGGGAAACGGCGTCGTAGCAGGGGAGGAAGAGGGAAATGTTCCAGGAGGAAGCATGATCGGTGAGAGTGGCGGCGGAGAAGCCGGAATCGGTGACGGAGACGGCGAAGACGGAGTGGTGGAGGAGGGAACGGCGACGGCGGAGATCGGAGAAATGAGGAGAGAGAAGGAGGCGGGACCAGCGGCGGCAGACGACGGAGAGAGAAGGGAGGGAAGAAGGTGGGACCCTAGAGAGACACTCCAAAACGATGTCGTCAGGAAGGGAGGATATGGAGGTGAAGTTAATAGAAGGATGATGGGTTCGAGGGGAGATAATGGAGGTAGTGGATTGACGAGGACTAGGGAGGCATGTCTTCATAAGCCATGAGAAATGGCGGGAATTGCAGCCTTCCCTCTCTGAACTCATGAGAGAGAAAAAAGTTGAGAGAAGAAGACTGAAGAAGAAGAAGAAGATGGTTAATGTTAGAGAGAGAAAGAGCAATCAATTCACCAATGGGAAATCTGAAACCACCTAAAATGATGGCCACTGGTTTGGAGTGAGTTTTGATACGCTACATCCAACCGCATGCTACGCTCTTCACGCCTCTCATCATTTCCGTGATCCCTTCTCTTTTTCCTCAACTTTTCCTTTCATTTTAGCCACCGCTCCTCTTTAAACTCTTTCTTTGTTTATTTCTTATTATGATAAAGTTTTATTTTGATCTCATAACTTTTCTTTTTTGCAATTTTAATCTCATAGCTTTGGCAAAGGTCTCAATTTGGTCCCATAATTTTTTTTTTTGCAATTTTAATCTCATAACTTCTAAAAATGTCTCACTGTTGGTCCCAAGCTGATTTCCATCCATCCTATAATTTCACCCATATTTGTCACGTCATCATCTAACTCAGTATGTCAGATCATCTTTAGCGGCAGATAATAGATGAAAATCAGTATTGAGACCAAAATTGCAACAAAAAAAGTTATGGGACCAAATTAAAATTTTTGCCAAAGTTATGGGACCAAAAGTGCACTTTAACTTTCTTATTATTATACGTAAGAAAATTTTTTTTATCATAATGTTTGGTTGAAAAAAAAAATCATTTCTGTAATTATCAAAAACTCGATGACGGTTATCTGTTATGTATGAACCTACTTGATTTAGTTTTTTAATAACTCGTGAGTTTTATCTGGATTAATTCCTTTGATTCATTTCCTCACCCAATTTGCATTTAGGTTAAGTTGACTGAGATTTTTTTAATAACATCACGTTATGAAATTTGAAGTTTTTTTTTAGCATTGAATGTATTTCGTTCGCAATTTCGAATAATAATAATTAACATCTCTAACCGTTATAAATTATATAAGATTAAATGTTAACAAATAGCACTCCTAATAAAAAAATAATTAGAGGCTATCAAGTAGGTACTGTTAACCCTAAATCAAAACCCTACTGAGTACAGGTTGTCAATACTCATTACTCAAGTATAAAATCCTCCTCTTTAAAAAGGTAGCCACAATCTCCTTGCAATAGTATAATGGTCACATTGCTCATTGCTGATACAGGTTTATTATCAAGAAAATATGATTATTGTAACAATTAGTCGTGCAGTTTCTTACGTTTTTTTTTTTTTTTTTTTTTNTTTTTTTTTTTTTTGTTTTTGGGATGTCTAAACAGAACCATTAATTACAAGGAGAAAGCAGAATCCAAACCGAAAGGCAATATAGTAGGTGAAGGAAAATAAGTGATAAAATTCTCACAAGTTAGTTCATCATACAAATTATAAGAGTTTACCCGTATATCTACGGCCAAATGTTGCCTCACACTTTGATACGAAACGTCTCTATACAAGTCAAATAAAGATATTATAAGTGGAGATGCCTTTTATCACGGGTTGGCTTAGCATGTATACAAAAACCATTATAATATTAAAAAAAAAAGGTAAATTACACTTTGGTACCCTATGGTTTGACCCTATTTCACTTTGGTACCATGTGGTTTGAAACTTGACACTTTGGTACCCTGTGGTATTTTCCATTAACACTTTGGTACCCTTGAAGCTATTTTGTAATTTTAACCATAACAAATTTTTCAAAAATTATATATTGACCCTAAAAAATTTTCAAAAAATTAAAAATAGGTCCCTGGGTACATATTATCTAGGGACCAAAATGAAAACTTAAAAAAAAATTGGGGTCAATATGTAATTTTTGAAAAATTTGTTATGGTTAAAATTATAAAAATTTTCCTTGTATTTTTTTTTAAAAATTTTTTTGAAAAGCAGCACAAATTCCTGGTAAAGAAACAAGTGAATTGTGAAATTACCTTCCATCCTTGGGAATAACGGCTAGTTAAAAAGTTAAGAGTTGCCTATGAGGGAATCGGGAGAAAGGCTTGTAGCCGTTGGATATATCAACCATCCAACGGTAAGCATTGAAATAGAGTCGACCGTTGGAAGTAGCGTCTGTTCGAGTGACACACCCTTTGTTATAAAAGATTTATCAGAACTCAGAAAACCCCCAAATTTCATAACACTTGAAATACAGAAAGACAGACAGACTCTTCACTCTGAGTGAGAAATTTCAAATTTCTGATCGGAAAACAATCAACGAGGTGGCGACGACCGCCGACGACGCCAACACCGACGGAAGAGAGACGCGAAATAGTCGTGTCGGTGTGTTCTTCTCGTCGCTGTTTTCAACAATTGGAGGTGTTTTTGGGAGTAATTTTCGAGAAGAAGAACCAGATATGGCTTCCAGAGCTATTTTGCCGCATGATTTACACATAGGTATGTATCCAAACCCTAATCGCATCTTAAATTTCGATTTTCATCAGTTTCTCTTCTCCATTTTCTCCACTTGAGAGTTAGATCTTTAAAGTTTCACGTTACTTTCATTTGAAACTGTGGTTTATATTTTTGCGATTTTATTTTTGTTTTTTAAATTTTCTGAAGAAATGTTTCTTGTTGTTAGGTGAGAATAAGCAAAAGAATGTAACAGGAGAAGAAGGAAGGAACCGAAGGGCGCTCCAGGATATTGGAAATCGTGTGGATGTTCCTAAGCGCATCACAAGGTTTCGTTTCTCTTTTCTCTTTTTTGGTTTTTTCTCTTGTCTCTTCACAAACGTCATCTTTCTTCTCTTTGTTTTCTGAATCATTTTTGTTTTGGGGACCTTATAGGCAAGAAGCAGAGAAGAATAAGGTGAGACCTGAGATGCAGTTATTCATTCAAGTATTTATATTTTTTTCCTCTTGTTTTAGTTGAAAACCGATTTCGACCAAAAGAAAATCTCTTGTGCTTGTTTTATGGGAAGGTGATTGATATATTTTCTACTTATTAGATTACACCTATTTTTAATTTTTGTTTTTGCAATAAAGTAGAAAACCACTCCATTCTTATTTTTTACTGTTTGTTTGTTATTACTATAAATACCTGTCATGGCTACCATACCATGGGCTAAAATTGACACAAATCATAACTTATCCATTGAAAAAAAAAAGAAATCTTATATTGGGAATTTTTTATTTTTGAAAAAAAAAAAAACAGAAACCAAGCACTGATTTGGTGAATGACGTAGCAGCAACAAAGGTCTTAGCAGAACAAAAGATCATTTCTGATGGAAAAGAAATCGAGATTATTGTTATTAGCTCTGATGAAGAGTCTGAGGAAAGAAAGGAGAGGAAGAAGAAGGAACATGCAAAAGCAAGAAACACAACAAAACAACATTCAGCTAGGAAGAACGTCAAGACCTTCAGTTCAGTCCTCTCTGCACGAAGCAAGGTATAATACACAAATTTGATCTGTTTGTAAAATATTCAGTGTGGTGTGACTAAAATGATTGATGAATGTCAGGTTGCTTGTGGACTTGCTCACAAGCCTAGGGATGCAGTAGAGGACATTGATGCTACTGACATTGACAATGAATTGGCAGCAGTAGAGTATATTGACGACATCTACAAGTTTTACAAACTCACAGAAGTAATAACCATAATGTTTCTAGCTATGCTTGGTTTCCTTTTCTCTATGTCTCTCTAAGTCTCTTGTAAACTTGCATGCAGGATGATAGTCGCGTGCATGATTACATGGCTTCACAACCTGATGTGAATGCCAAGATGAGATCAATCCTTGTGGATTGGCTGATAGAAGTGCATCGTAAATTTGAACTCATGCCAGAGACTCTTCATCTCACTATAAACATTTTGGATCGTTTCCTTTCCAAGAAATTTGTGTCCAGAAGGGAATTACAACTTGTCGGCATCAGCTCCATGCTCTTAGCTTGCAAATATGAGGAGATCTGGGCTCCAGAGGTACACAAATATATGTAATTCTCAAATATATCTCAATAGCTTTTCAATTTAGCCCGGTTTAATTTTTTTTTCCAAAAAAAAATTGCAGGTGAATGATTTTGTATGCATATCAGACAATGCATATGCAGCAGAGCAGGTTTTGGTGATGGAGAAAACAATATTGAGAAAGCTAGAATGGTATTTAACTGTTCCAACACCATATGTCTTCCTTGTTCGGTATATCAAGGCATCCTCTCCCTCTGATGAGGAGGTAATATATATATACATAGTTTTTGTTTTGGCTGGTTTGATCTTTCAAATGTTAATGTTGTGATTAATTTGGTAAATTAATTTAGATGGAGCAAATGGTGTATTTTCTTGCTGAACTTAGTCTGGTTCACTATACCACCGTGATACTGTATAGCCCTTCTGTGATTGCTGCTTCGGCTGTATATGCTGCTCGTTGCACACTTGCTCGAAGTCCCTTCTGGACAGAATCTCTAAAGCACTACACAGGATATTCTGAGGACGAACTCAGGTAATTCCAACACTTCAATTTAGTAGATCTTTTCGAGAAGCCTTATTTAGAATATAAAATGATGCCTGGATTGTGTAATGGTGCAGGGACTGTGCGAAACTGATGATAAGCTTTCACTCAGCGATGGCTAGTGAGAGTAAGTTGAGGGCAGTTTACAAGAAGTTCAGTGGTTCTGTTGCCCTTCTTCCTCCAGCAAGAAATATATTAGCTTAGAGCTCTACATGAACAATGATTATAGTTTGAGGAATATTAATTAGGAAGATATTTTGTTTAGGAAGATCATGGCTGTTATGATCACTATCTTTCTCTTGTTTTTGTTTTGTTTGAAATGTGAAACTAATATTGACTGGTTGGTTGTTGTGAGAAAATTGCTTGTAGCAGCAAGCAAAAACACGTATTATATGATGATGATGATATAATCTTTGTTTTGTATATGCGGTCCTTGGTCCTATGTATTATTTGATTGTTGCACATACATACATAAACAAAACGTTGATGAGTTTTTTTTGGGGCCAACAACGTTGACGAATTAGTTCACAATGGTTTTGGTATAACTGAAAAATGGCCAGAAGAATTATGAATTATGTGGCTAATACATAAACTAAACGTTGAAGAGTGCTGTTTTTTGGGCCAACAACGTGGATGGAATTAGGTCACGATGTTTTGGTATAACTGAAAAACGGCTAAAAGAATAATATGGCTAATACATGATAAACTAAACGCTGAGTTCACATGTACAGTGGTTTTGGCTAAAAGAATTTTGGTTAATTCTAAACGTTTTGGTATAGTTGAAACATGGCTAAAAAAGAATTATATGGCTAAAAAAGAAGATGATGATGATGATGGACGATGAAGATGGTTATATGGCTAAACGTTTTGGTATAGTAGAAAACGTTATTTTCTACTTCCTAGCAAATGAATACTGATACTTATAATTAATTATTTAAGGTATTCGTTTTTAGTTCCAAGACCGTCGTCTGTCTATATTATTTTTACTTTTAACACCAAAAGAAAACTCATATTCACAAAATTTCTAAAAATATTGGTGACAAGCTATTTTACTATTTTATGAATAATTAGTAAAAGAGCCAAATTAAATTTTTTAGTATTTAAAAAAATGCAACTATATATACTAATTAAAAAAAAACCTATTATTTGGTCCTTTTTCACAATTTTAGCTATTTCGTTCCTACATTTTTGAAATAGACTAGTCCCTCAAAAATTAGAAAAATGCAAACTCGTTAGTCCTGTAGCCTATCTCCGTTACCAACATTAATAAACTGGCCATTAAGTGCACATGTAGCACGTTAAATGTTACATATTTAATTATTTGGGACCACTTAGGGTTTGAGATTTGAGAATAATTCAATAATGTATGTCTTGTCAAAACTTCATGTGTAATACAAATATTTGAGTTTGACTCAATTTTAGGCCGATTTAATTATGTTTGTTGGTTCGATTCGGTTGGTTTAGGTGATTAGGATGTCAAAGTGACATTTAACGATGTTATGTAAGCATTTAACATCTAATGGTTGACAATTATGACAAATAGTGGACTAAATAGTTTGCAATTATGATAAATGAGGGACTAAATAGTTGACAATTATAATAAATGGGGGACTAAATAGCCTATTTCAATAAATGAGGGACCAAATCGTTGAGGTATGTTTCCTCAAAAAAAAAAATTCTAAAAGATGTGTAATGCGCGTATTAAACAGTCAAATATTTAGCCTTAAAAATGGACCAAATCACAGCAGCTTTCAGAGGTAAACTTGATTCCGCATAAGCACACGCACTTGCAAATTGTCCATGGTCTCATATAGCGAGCAGAAGAAACGATCACAGAGGATTCCGCATAAGCACACGCACTCGCAAATTGTCCATGGTCTTTTGCCATTTGCTCAAGAAGCATCATTTAACCTCGATATTTTCTTCCATTACGTCTACAACAACCCAATTCCTCTCATTCTGCACCTCCTCTCACTGCAATGTTAGGATTAAAACCCACCCAAATCTTCTCCAACTATGCTTTCTCTCCCACAACATTCGCCAGATCGACCAAGTTCACGCCTTTGGGATTCTCAACGGCTTCCTTCCCTCTAGTGTCTCTCTCGCTGCCTCCCTCATTCTCGAATACGCCACATATGGCGATCCCACAACTTCCCGCCTTCTTTTCCAGCAAACTGTGCAACATTGTCGCAATGCTTTCCTGTGGAACACCCTCATACGGGCTAACTCCATTGCAGGAGTTCGTGACGAGTTCAAGACCTATAACCAAATGATTAGTGCAGGTATTCGACCTGATGATCATACTTTCCCTTTTGTTCTGAAGGAGTGTTCAGATTTTTTGGAGCTTCAAAAGGGTATGGAGATTCATGGGGTTGTGTTTAAGCTGGGTTTTGATTTGGATGTTTTCGTTGGCAACACCCTTATGCTGTTTTATGGTAATTGTGGGTATGCGATTGATGCAGAGAAGGTGTTCGATGAAATGTCTGAGAAGGATAAGGTATCATGGAATACCATTATACGTTTGTCTTCTCTTAATGGTTTTAATGAGGACGCACTTGGTTATTTCACAAAAATGATCAGTGTGTCTAGCTTTAAACCGGATTTGGTTACGGCAGTTAGTGTCTTGCCAGTCTGTGCAGAAACTAGTGACCAGGTGATGACAAGTCTTGTGCACTGTTATGTCTTGAAGGTTGGTTTGTCTGGCCACGTAAAGATTGGAAATGCATTGATCGATGCTTATGGGAAATGTGGGTATGAAAAGGATTCAAAGCAAGTTTTTGATGAAATAGTTGACAGAAATGAGGTTTCCTGGAATGCAATTATCACAAGTTTTACTTATACAGGACGCAATGTGGATGCCTTGGATGCGTTTAGGTTGATGATTGACTCAGGAATGACACCAAACTCTGTCGCCATATCTAGTATGCTACCTGTAATAGGAGAATTGGGACTCTGTAAAATGGGAAAGGAAATTCATGGGTTTAGTTTAAGGGTGGGCATCGAGTCTGATGTCTTCATTGCCAACTCATTGATAGATATGTATGCAAAATCAGGATATCCGAGGGTGGCATCCTCTGTCTTCCACAAAATGGGTGAAAGAAACATCGTATCTTGGAATGCCATGGTTGCAAACTTAGCTCAGAACAGGCTTGAATTTGCAGCTGTAGAACTGGTAAAGGAAATGCAAGCATATGGTGAAATTCCCAACAGTGTAACCTTTACAAATGTTCTTCCAGCTTGTGCAAGATTAGGTTCCCTACAGACTGGCAAAGAACTGCATGCCAGGATAATTCGCGCCAGATATGCTTTTGATTTGTTTACCTCTAATGCTCTGATTGACATGTATTCAAAATGTGGGAACTTAAGTCTTGCACAGAATGTCTTTGACATCTCTATTAGAGATGAAATTTCTTACAATATACTAATTCTGGGGTATTCTCAAACAAGTGGTTGCTCGGAATCTCTCAATTTGTTCAAAGAAATGAGACTCTTGGGAATGAAGCCAGATATTGTTTCATTCATGGGTGCAATATCAGCATGTGCAAATCTGGCTGCAATAAAGCAAGGCAAAGAGATCCATGGCTTGCTGGTAAGGAAACTTTTGCACACTCATCTTTTTGCAGCAAATGCACTTTTGGACTTGTATACAAAATGTGGTCGAATAGATATAGCAGCTAATGTATTTGAACGAATTAAAGACAAGGACGTAGCCTCTTGGAATACTATGATATTGGGTTATGGAATGCTAGGTGAATTGGACACTGCAATCAACCATTTCGAGGCAATGAAGGAAGATGGCGTGGAATATGATTCAGTATCATTCATAGCAGTTTTAACAGCTTGTAGTCATGGTGGGCTGCTTGAGAAGGGAGGCAAATACTTTATGGAGATGCAGAAACTAAATATTGAGCCAACACATATGCACTATGCTTGTATGGTTGATCTTCTTGGAAGGGCTGGTTTTATGGAAGAAGCAGCTGAGCTTGTTAGGGGAGTTCCTATTGTACCAGATGCTAATATATGGGGTGCACTGCTTGGAGCATGCAGGATATATGGGAATGTAGAATTGGGTCGTTTGGCGGCTGAGCATCTGTTTGAGTTAAAGCCTCAGCATTGTGGCTACTACATACTTCTTTCAAATATGTATGCAGAAGCTGAAAGATGGGTTGAGGCAAACAGAGTTAGGCAATTGATGAAGTCAAGGGGAGCGAAGAAGAATCCTGGTTGCAGCTGGGTTCAAATTGGAGACCAGGTGCATGCATTTTCAGTTGGTGAGAAATTAGAGGCCTTAGATTCAGGCTTTTGGGTGCTAGACTAAAGAATTTTCATAGAGGGTTTACGTCCTCTCAATTTTCAATTTCAGAAAGAAGAGTATGTATCATATACGGGGGACCTACACACATTATTACTAAATCATTTTAAGTAGATCACTTCTAGAGAGACAAGATTGTGTAGTTATGGGATATAACTACTAATCAAACTGCTATCTGTCAAAATCACGCATTCCATTGACATATTCTTTTCTGGTTAGGACTCTGATCAATGCGTATTCTGCAAGATAAAATATTGTAATCCTGACTTGTAATAACAAAAAAAGAAAAAAACTTAGTATATCCTCTTCAAAACTTCATTGTTATACCTGCTGCATTTCTTGCCACTGCTATTGGTTTCATGCAATTTTATCATGTTGTCACTCATCTGTACTATTAGTATCAAAATATATGAGCTTCATGTTTTAAAAATGGAATACTTGACTTGCTGTTGTTCTTGCATCTACCATCAATTTCAAACTACTTTATAGTGGTATGACTTATCTGAACAAGTTTTGTGCTTCATGTCATAAGGTTGAAATATTGGATCAACTTCCTGTGTCACTTCAGTTCCATTAAAAAAAAAAAGGCAAGTTTTTTTTTAATTATTATTGTTATTATTAGTTATTCAAACCTTCATTTTTTTGGTGCTGGAAGTAATAGGAAAAAAAAAGTACTTCGATATGGTCGTTTTCAAGTTCCACTTTTTCTTTTGGACTGAGTTTTCAGTTTCCACTTAACATGGATTAATCTAGATTTTAGCTGAAATGAATTATAGGATCAAACAATGTCTTGATGCCACTGAAAAGTAACATAGTTGCTTTTCATTCAGATCAACAGCTATGATGTTTCCCTGTATGAAGAAAATTTAATTTGAGGACACATTAAAATAGCTGTTGATTTAGTTGGTTACAAATGAGAACTAAACACCTCACGCATATTATCTGATGTTAGAAAACCATCTTGAAGGAGTCATCTTTGAGATTACTCTTTACTAACAGCATTGTATACAAGAGAGGAAAAAAAAAACTTAAAATGCAGTACTTTTAGTTTTTGTGTAAGGTTCTCGTATGCAGAAGAATTTCTTCTAAAGACAAGTAGGTGAAAAGCTCGAAGTACACTTAAGAAACAAGTGTAAGAACAAGTCGGAGTAGGATGAAAATCATTTTTCGATCATAGACACAAGACAATATGTGATGGACATATAAAGAACTGTATTTTACGTATATAGAAGTTTTGGCAGCAATGTCATCTCCCACAAAAATTCATTGCAATGCAAAATTGCTCTTCTCAACACAGGAATTGATCTAAAGTTTTAGAATAAAAGCTATTTTTTCTGGTCAGACAGCTTATCTAAAATAAAATATATCACAGAACAAACCCTATGCTCGCTTACTCAAAAGCTCCGTACAGATAGATAATATCAAGTCTCAACTATCAGGGCAAGTCAAAGAGATGTTAATTTCAGATGAGGGGACATTACACACCAGTCAAAACCTTTAGAAAGAACATAAGATAAAAACATGTATATATCTACAGAGAACAAGTGACACTACTTTGGAATGTTGGGATGAAGCTAACATAAAACATGACTAGAGATCATCAACTATTTCCAGGGTAGAGAGACATGAGGACAATCTTAATGATATAAATTGATTCACACTTAGTGTCAGCCAAAATGACAAGGGAACGTCGCTGCACAGGCAAAAACAATCTTTATTCACAACCAAGCGGCTATAGATGATTAATTCTGAGTGGTGAGACACAATAGGTTTGCATACCAAGAAAAAATAAGGAAAGAATTTGGAAACAAACAATGACCAAACCCCATATGAAGAAGACTACTACTAGAACCGAAACAGAGCCTACAAAATAAATTGGGTTCCCTTAGCATCGTTGGCAATAAATGAATCTACTAAAATAAATTGTTATTGTACTAAGCGTACAGAAGAGGTCAAAAGTGATCCTTCATTACAACCCTTTCAATTCCCTCAGTTATCTTATCTAGCTTCCTCCCACTCATGTTGCCTACTAAAATTCATTGTAGCAGAACTTTTTAACTTGACTTTGTTAAAAATAGCAATACAAAAAGAAGTGAAAACAATATGTAAGCCATTTTGAGATACAAGGGCAAAAAACAAAAAGAAAAGAAAAAAGTTTAAAACTACATATAGCTTCCGTAAGTGCTATGACTTGTGACAGATCACAGCTGTGCATGAGGAATCCCCGTCTATAACCCACAAATTCAATTCTTGAAGCCGTTTCTGAATTGAATCCACTCCCATCTCGGCTGACCAATACACCAACTTTTTCCCCCCCAAAGAAGATTTATCAACATTGACAGATCCGATCTTCATGGCATATGTAGTCTCGTCAAATCTACCAATCCTTGCAGCATTCTGTTTCAATAGGTTTTCCACAACATACACAAAACTCAGGGTACCACGAGAATCTATTCTTACCAGAGAGTCTGCCTTTGCTACCAATTTTGAAACGAACTTATCATCCCACATGTTTTTATCAGAGGATGAACTTCTGGCATAAAAGAGCTCCAAGTTGTTTGCAAGAAAGAAGTCATGATTGGGATCCTGGGACTGTAGAAATAGATCAGCACTGAGAAAAAGCATGTTCCCATCTACCACCCACGAATTATACCCCTTTTCCATACACTTCTTAATTACATAAACTTTGGCCAAAATAAACTTGATAGCCTCAAAGCTTGAACCTTGAGAATATAATTTATACAACCCAATGCTAGTGATAAACTGATCCACATTAATCACAGGATGTCCCCTCCTCGCTAGATCAAATAAGAAGTCAGACTCAGGGACAAAAAGTATATAATTCCTGATATTTAGTCCTTCAAAGTGACACAATAAGTTTCTGGCCACAGAATCTGATACCCCAACAAGGTTTACAAAAAGGACACTATCCTGTTTCTTCAGGGAGTGAAGCAAAACTCCAAGTTCATCCATGTTCCTGACAACCCTTCCAGGAATTACTTCTCTGAAACAAAAATCAAACCACTTTAAACTATTCAAAGGCTTCATTTCCAAAATATTGAAATCAAGTGATCTTTCGTCTAGTAATTGAGAGTCAGGTCCAGCAGTCTTTCCATAGTTGACTCCAGCATCTCTGTGAGAAACACTCAAAGCTCTCTCATGCAAAAAATTTGTGTATATATTGAAGTAACCATGGGATTGAATAAATTTGATGAACCAAGGAGTCCAAATTCTCTCTCCCATTTTTTTGTACCACCCTGTAGTCACCTGCACAAAGTTTTAGAAATCAAATTAGGTAGGTAAACCAGTCAACAAAGCCGAGAATAGGATGAGAGGGAGGTACATGGGGTTATTAAGAGATTATAAACAAATATATAACTTATGATTACCATCCCCTCAAGAAATGGCCTAATGTCCTTCGCCTTATTTTCGTCATACCACAACCTGAACTCTTTCCATGGCTTTGGAAAGAGAATTTGACCCCATGTGCCAACCAACTGGTATAGGAACAGTCTTGTCTGACTATCCAACTGCAATTTGTTTCCATGTTTACCTGGGTTTGGCAACCACTTATATCATTAGTAATTAAGGAACAAATAGAAGTTAAGAAAGCTTCAGTGATTATCAAGATTGAACATGTTAAAAACCTACACTTAAGGAAGTCACTTCAAATATCTCATTTAATCTGAACCGAGTACAAGTTACGACAATAGTAAGTGAAGCATGCCTTTAAGGAGAAAAATACAAGACAATGGTACCTGGAACAAACCTTGGTCGTTGTAATGAAGCTCCATAAACTGATGGACTATAATTCGAAGCATTGTAGTAGAAATTCACAATCAAGTTCTTAATGAACTCATAAAAAAGCGTAGAAACCTCCAAATCATCTTCGACTATAAAAGCAAACTCATTATCAGAACTCGGCCACCATGCCTCCAACCACTGCGCCTGCAAACCCGCATTCGTGGTCCGATAATGCACAAGCTTCTCACCGAATTTCCAATCAAACCCATCAACAAACTCCAAAATCCGATGCGATTCGTTCAGTTTCTGATCCACAGTGGCAGACCCATTTTGATGGGCAAAATGGTCGATGTACACATGGAGGTGGACACGATCACCGAGGTAATCGGCATTGGCGAGGGATCGGAGGCAGCGAGAGAGAGAATCGATGCGGTTGTATGCAAGAACTTTGATGATGAAAGTAAAGCTGGAGATACCGGGATCTCGATTTTGCGCGTGGATAGGGTTAGTGAGAGAGAAAGTAGGGTTAAGTTCAGAGGGTGAAGGTGGGAGAGAAGAGTGGTAGTAGGAGTAAAAGAAGAAAGCAGTGAGGGAGATGAGAATGAGCGGGAGGAAATGCCTTTTGGGACCCACCATTGCAATTAGGGTTCAACAACGTAAAGATGCATAGCAAATTAGCAAAGGGAAACAAAACCCTCAGGCGAACGGAAGGTGAAGGCTCTCTCTCTGTGGTTTTCCGGCAACTGTTTTCAGAGATCGATCTCCGGCGAAGCAAAACCCTCTCAAATCTGAATACTACTTGCCTTGTTAAGACACACCTGCAAATTGCTGCCTTTTCCATTTTTCTTTCGCGGAAACAAAAATTTTTTGGGGTAAAGTGCACTTTTGGTCCCATAACTTTGGCAAAGATTTCAATTTGGTCCCATAACTTTTTTTGTTACAATTTTGGTCCCATAACTTTGGAAAATGTCTCAATTTGGTCACATAACTTTTTTTGTTGCAATTTTAGTCCCATAACTTCTGAAAACGTCTCACTGTTGGTCCCAAGCTGATTTCCATCCATCCCATAACTTCACCCATATTTGTCACGTCATCATCCAACTCAGTATGTCAAATCATCTTTAAGGAAGGATAATGGATGGAAATCAGTTTGGGACCAACGGTGGGACGTTTTCAAAAGTTATGGGACTAAAATTGCAACAAAAAATGTTATGGGACCAAATTGAGACTTTGCCAAAGTTATGGGACCACGTTGAAACCTTTGCCAAAGTTATGGGACCAAAAGTGCACTTAATTTTTTATCAGACGAAGGTCAAAACTTCAAATTGGTCCCAAATGTACAAAATAACGTTTAAATTGGTCCTAAATATTTCATTTATTTTATATTGGTTTTACTTATTTTTATTATTTTTCAAATTGATCCCAAATTTATTTCTAAGACGCGATTTGTTCTTATTTAGGCAAAAGTACTCATTTCGTCCCCAAACTTTACACCTGCTGTCAATTTCGTCCCTAATCTTTTTTGCTGTCAATTACGTCCCCAAACTTTACACATGCTTTCAATTTCATCCCCAATATCTTTTTGCTGTCAATTTCGTCCCTAATCTTTCACATTTTGGTCAATTTTATCCTTTGCTCTTACTTTAGCCAAATTTTGACGACAAAATCTATGTGGCTAACGATATATAATATAAAATTGATAGAAAAAGAAACTCAAATCCTATCTTAAATTCAAAAACAGGATGTAGTCTGTTGTTAATTTATTAAAAGAAGTTAGTCAAAGGATAAAATTGACGAAAATGTGAAAGATCGGGGACGAAATTGACAGTCGATGTAAAGTTTGGGGACGAAATTAACTGCAAAAAAAGATTGGGGGTGAAATTGACAGTTGGTGTAAAGTTTGGGAACGAAATTAGTACTTTTGCCTCTTATTTATTAATAATCTCAATTGAATAGAGAAAGAATTATTTAAGAATTAAAACATAATTTAAAATTTAATGTATTCAAACGTAAAATGAGAGAGATATTGGTGATTAGTTTAACTATGAGACAAGTAATATTTTTTATATGCTCTATATATACTTGTATGGTTGATCACTTTTCTTTTGGGCCTGTGTATGGTTGATCACTTGATCTGCTTGGGGTGTAATATTTAATTTATAAATATTTTATAATAAATAAAATGAAACCTTGTCATTAGATCACAATAAAATTTTATTTTCTAACACATTTTGAATTTTGTTTTGAATTATTTTTAATTGGACGAAAATGTTAAACAAAGTAAAAAGATGTTATAAAATTTTATTGATTATAATGTTTATAAGTATTGAATAAGCCTATTTATTACTTCATTTATCATATGACACTATATTTCATTTTTTTTAAATGATGATAGAATTTTTATTACAACTAAATTGAAAATAATAAGAATTTAGGTACTTCATTAAAAATTAATTAAATCAAGACCAATAGTTTAATTAAATATTATCTTTTTTAATAAAGGTTGTCTCATCATTCTTTCTATCTCCAAAATTTATGAATATAGCTTTTATAAATTTGATTGTTATTTCATAAATTAAGTATCAACAATAATTAAAAAAAAAAAAAAGAACAACTATTGTCGTAGTGTAGCAATAGAGGAGTTCCTAATCATCTAAATCAATCAATATCATCAAGATCCTAAGAACTAATGGACATAACTGAAATCCCTCGTCTCAATAAACCAAATCTTTTTGGATAAATCCAATAAACTAATCCTTAATTGCCCCCAACAACTCATAATTCACGAATGTTCATAACTCTCCTATTGTGTGTGTGTGTGTTATGTGTTTCATTACCTATTTATTTTCCACCAAAAAGTAGTCTCAATATTGGAAGTCTCATATTGACTTTCTTCATTTAAATAAAGTAAAATAGGTACGTTGCTAATAAATATAAAAGATGACAACTTGATTTCTAGCTAAATAAAAGGGTTGGAGGGCTGAGTTAAAGAGGAAATATTTATTTAATTAGGAAGGAAATAATTTGATGATAAATCATTTTTGAGAAGAAGTGTTGGAACTTTGTTTGAAAATATCACTAGCAGGTACATGTAGGGGCTCATAGACTCACACAACCACCATTAAACCACTTAGCTCATAATGTATTAAAGTAGCAATTTATTAGCACAATTATTTTTATGACACCCTTTAATTAATGCTGGAAAAAGTTAATTGATTTACAACGAAAAAAGAAAGGTTAATTTCTTAGCGAATGAATTTGTTTCCTTATTCAAAATAGTAAAAGGTGAATTCAGCTATATGAGCAAGTTAACATTTAGTTTAACACATTCATTTAATAGTCATTATGCTTTAGATTTAAAAGTTAGAGTATTTATTTCCCCAATAAATAATATCAAAATAATTCAATCGTTAACACACTTAAACAGTTGAACTGATTGGTTTATAGGTAAAGCAGTTTTCTCTAGCCATCTTCTACTTCAATTCCTTTTATTTTATTATTTAATAAAAAATGTGTCTAACTAATATTTTCAACTCAAAGGACAAACCAAATACTTGGATTGGACTTGGGACCCGCCCATGAAATTTAAGTTTAAAGCATAAGACATGACAACACAACATCCATAACAGAACAATCAATTGAGTTCAATTTTGATATTCACGTAATATTGTCCTATTTCTTATACTATTTATATATAGGTTTTGATATGAAGAATTCAAGTATTTTAACATTTTATATTTTGAGTACATCTCTCTACTTTTGAAATCTTTATGTCAAATTTCAGATTTTTATTTTATGATATAGTTAAATGATTTTTTCAATCAAGTTTGACTTACTTGGTCACCTTCCGCCATAACGATTGTATGATTTGAGTTTGATTTTTGGTGATGCCTCATTTGATGGATTATCTGTAGTACTTACCTCTGTAAGTGCTCATTGAGCCAAGAGATCTGCCATAACCCTGAGATGTCATCTCCTCACCTAAATTTTTAAATATTATATATAGTTAAATGATTTTTAAATTTAAAAATGGTATATTTAATATAACCAAGCTAAAACAAAAGCTTTAATTAAAAATGGTATATTTAATCCATTCTCGTGACGAGGATGGATCCACTGCAGTAAGACTTTCTGAAGTAAGCCTGCAGTGTGAGACATACCTCTCAAAACTCACAGTTTTATTAAACTCATACTTTAATCAAAATGTGAGTTTTGGGAGATATGTCTCACAGTGCAGGCTCACTTCAGGAAATTTTGCTGCGGAATCCAATCTCGTGACTCAAGGAGTATAAGGGTGTGTTTGGATTAGAAGTAGCTAATGAAATGATGATTTTATGTAATGAAATGGTAATGAGAAAATTATGTAATGAAAATGGTGTTTGGATTAGTTTGAGATGTAATGAAAAAAATAGGATGTGAAATTATGAAAAAGGGTATGTAATGATTGTGGTTGGTTGAAATAAATATATGTGTTTTTTTAAATTGTATAGGGGTAGAATTGATAATTGATAATGAAAATAGATAGAAATAAAAAAAATAATATTTTGACTTTTTGTTGTGGTGGTTATGAAATGAAATGGTAATGAAATTGTCTCGGAATTTGTGCTAGATGTGAATATTTGTAATGAATGTTGGAGTAGTATTATGTAATGAAATGAAAGGACCAAAATGTAAATAACATGAAAATTTTTAAAAACCTACCATTTGGTCTATGATTTTATATAAATTGAACGAATCGGTCCTTACGAAAGTGAAATATATCTCTTTACGCGTAAAAAAATTGCATTCATCAACGATTGGGTTTCTATATTGCAAACTTTCCTCCAAAAAGTAAATTGAAGGACCAAAATGTTATCCACAAAAAAAATGTGGGACAAAAAATTATATATTAATCAAAACGGTTTGTCTGTTTGCGAATAATAATATGACCGTTGATCTTCACGAATGAGCACATCGCACCATCTACTCTTCTTCCACTATCTGCCTCTCTCGTATACCCATATATATATACTGGAGGAGAGACCAAAATGTATATTTTTGGCGTTTGAATTATATATTTTATATCATGGACTAAAATGTAAATAACATGAGTTGAATTATTTTATTTTAAATTAATATAAATTATAAATTATATATAGTATAATATAATATATTTATAAAATAAAAAATATTTATATAGTATTATATTATATAATACGTGAGTGTGTGGCATATATATATATTAATATATATATACACATTATATTATTATAATATGTATATATATATATATTTTTTGCCAAAATGTATATATATATATATTATAATTATAAAATATATATGTGAGAGAGAGGGGGTGAATAAAAAAAAGAAGAAGAAAAAATAAAAAATGATGAGTAGATAGAGAAAGTTGTAAGTGTAATAAATGAGGGTATTGAAAATTACTATTTTGCTAAATAGTTTTTTTATATTTGTTTTAGAGTATAGGTAATTATTGGTATTTGAGTAGGGGTATGTTAATAATTGAATATGAAATATGTAATGAAATGAGTTTGTAATGAAGTGATATTTTTGTAATGACTTTATAATTAAAAAACAAACACCCATATAGCATTATAGCTTAAGTTATATAATGAAAATGAGGATAACACTCTCCCTGTATATTCCTTTTGAGAATGTCCGTCAATGTGTCTCCTTCCTACAGAACAAGTGCAAACGTTAACACTCACGCACACAAAACTAACGGCGCCAAGACGGCACGGCATCATCCTCTTTTCCTTCTCTTCTTCACTTTTCTTTTCCAAAAAGCAATTTACCATCTTTCTCTCATTCTTCTTCAGTTCTTCTCATTCTCTCTCTCTCTCTCTTAAAGCATTGTTCTGTCATAGGATCATCAACAGTTCTTGGAGCTACCCATTTGCATCTGATCCAAGAATCTCAAGTCTAAGTCTACCCATTGTCTGCCTTATGATCTGTAATTCATTGTTCCCCTTTTCTTTATTTGTTTTTTTTCAAAAATACTTGGGTTAGCTCAATTCCAGAACAAAAGTAAAGTTAAGGCAAATAATAAATAAAGGAAACAGAGTTAGGGTTTAGTTGTTTCGTCTTTAATGGGTAGTGTGATAGATTAAATGATCAATTTGTAGGTTTCTGATGCATTTGCAAAATCTTCTGTTATCTTACCTAAACGCTGTGTTTTGTGATGGATAGAGTGAAAATCTTGGAACTATGACGAGAGTGAGCCGTGATTTCGGTGACACTATGCAAAAGGAGGCAGTGCCGGCGGTATCAGCCGACGTGTTATTTGCTTCAAGTAGGTTTCCAAATTACAAAATTGGAGCTAACAATCAGATCATAGAGACAAAGGATGATCCAAAAGTGCTGTCTATGAAGGAGGTTGTTGCACGTGAGACTGCTCAGCTCTTGGAACAGCAGAAACGACTCTCTGTTCGTGATCTTGCCAGTAAATTTGAGAGGGGTTTAGCTGCTGCCGCAAAGTTGTCTGAAGAGGTCCTTTGATTTTGATTTCAATTTCTTTATCTTTTTCATTTCAACATAGTTCTTAGGGTTTTCCAGTTGTGTAATTTGATTTTCCATGTTCTCAATTGAAGTTATCAATTAATAATAGTTTGCCAAGAACTTTATCCCCTTATTGTTTTAACTAATCTTGACATATGATGAAAACAATAACAGGCTAGACTTAGGGAAGCAGCATCATTGGAAAAACATGTTCTTTTGAAGAAGCTTAGAGATGCGCTTGAATCCCTGAAAGGACGAGTGGCAGGCAGAAACAAGGAGGACGTAGAGGATGCTATTGCTATGGTTAGTTTTTTTTTTCTTTTTTTTTTTCCTGGTACCTAATAAGCAGATGCTTATTAAAATTTCCACCTCTCTACACCCTCAATGTTCACAGTGTATTTAAATTCTTGAAAAATATAAAGCAGGCTTAGTATTTGGTCATGATCCACAATATTGGGTTAGTGTTGCTTCAAGGTTTTAGCTTATGGGAGAATTGATCAGCAATTTGGGTCCACCTAAATAAATAAAAAGGGCTGTCTGACAGCTGATTTTCAGAGGCATATGTGGGTTATGGTTAGTGGATAGTGGGTGATAACAAGAGCCTCCTCTATAGTGATTTCAGCTTCAGAAGATGTCATATTTTGATTCCTTTGGAGTTCAGAGTTTAACCTTGAGGCAGCTGAGGAAGCATTTTTTTTCTCTTTCTTTGAAAGAATAAAATATTTGTTCAACAACACCTATTATTTGTGCTGACACTATCTTTTAACTGAATGTGACACATTACATGCCTTCTTCAGGTTGAAGCTCTAGCAGTTCAATTAACTCAAAGGGAAGGAGAACTAATACAAGAGAAGACAGAAGTGAAGAAGCTAGCAAGTTTTCTTAAGCAGGTAATTTAAACTCTGGTGACCGGAGAATTTTAGATAAAATAAGAAATCTTGTTAGAAGGAAAGAAAAATTGCATAGGAAGAATAATCATTTTGTAACAAAACAGTCATTAACATGGTATCAAAGTCTTTCTGACCTATTAGCCAAGAGTTTGATCCTTGAGACCTTCACGATTCATAATTGGATTTGAATTCAGCATAAGGTTTAGTGGTCCTGTGTTTTCGGGATGAACAACTAATCTTGTTTATGTCTTGGACATAGTTTGCAATAATACTAAATTCTATTGCTTGGAAGTAGTGGAAAATCTATATCTTTTTCCCTTTTCTTTTTCAAGTACACCACAAGAGGTTTGAACTTGGAACCTAAGGCCACTTGCCAACTAAGCATGACTGTCACCACCAGACTACACCCAGCAGATTGAACATGCTGCAGCATCATGATGTTTTACCTGTGTCCAAAAATGATATTGGAATTCCTATTATCTTTTTGTCAGATAGTTTATTCTTTTTCTATACTTCCCTGCATAAGGAATTTCATTTCCCTTGTTGAAAGTTGACTTTTGGTTATAGGCATCTGAAGATGCTAAGAAACTTGTAGATGAGGAAAGGTCATTTGCTCGATCAGAAATTGATAGTGCCAGAGCAGCAGTCCAGAGAGTAGAAGAGGCCCTTCAGGAACACGAGAGAATGAATCGAGCTATTGGGAAGCAGGTTTGTGCTATTTTCTTATTTTATTCATCCTTCTTAATCATATATTTTGTTGATATATACATTTCTCAATAATCTAACAAATATGTGAAGCCAGCCAAAAAAATAAAATCTTAGTTCATATTTGAAATTGTCAAGTTACATTGAGTTTGACTGAAGTTGGATATTTACATCTAATGTCTGTGATTCAGTCATTCTTTTTCTTTATCTGGAACTTGGAAAAGGCAGGGGAAATCGGAATGTGCCTCAAGTTCTTTATTTACAGTAACTATTTAGCATTTGTCTTTTTTCTGTCTTGTATTTTAAAGCCTGTGCATAACATATCATTTTCTTAATTTTTATTATTATATAGCATCCTTTTTGTGAGTTTTGCCCCTTTATCTTCTTTCTTAGTTTTTTTCTGAAGCTGCTAGTTGGTTTGCTGTATTTGTTAAAGTTAGGGTTAATATTTAGGTTTCCAGTGTGCATACATATTCATGAGTAGATTATGTCTTCTGATGGGTCTGAGGAAATTAAGAAAATCAGAAATCAGGTTGGATTAGCTGGAGTGGAGCCTGAGACCAATTTAAATGGGACAAAAGTGTAAAGAAAGAAGAAAAAGGTAGCTGGACTGGTTTATACAGACAAGGGGGAAGCACACTAGCATAATGGTTTTGGCATACTGATGTGGACGCGAGTATAGGTTGTGCCAGGGAGTATAGGTAGTGCTTTTGTATTGTGAGTAGGCAATGAAAATATTAGGGTGGTTTTGGGAGAGACTCTGGCCTCTCGAAAGTCAGATACTTAGGTTACTATTCTGCAGTTTGTGTGTTTGTTTACCTCTGTAAGCTGCCTCTTCTTGTAATAAACAATAGGGATTAGCTGTTGTTTAGTTGTGGGTTATAACATCTTTAGGTAATCTGTACATTTTCTCTATTTAACATGTATTCCACTTGGAATTGTCTAATGTATTATTTAACAAAATAGTGGCTTCCTGTAGAAGTATGAACATTGTAACAGGGGAATATGGCAAATAATAAATATGTACCAAATATATAATTATCTTTTTTTTTTAATTTAGGACCTGGAACAATTAATGAAGGAGGTTCAAGAGGCTCGAAGAATCAAAATGCTTCATCAGCCAAGCAAGGTATCAATTGATTGTTTTCATCTCATTGTGGACATGATTGTTATTTATTTGAATTATCTCCAAATTTTGCTATATATCATAAAATAGTTGGGATCAAGTGGAATTCTTGATGAAAATACTTTACTTAATGTGTCTCCCTAGTTCATTAAATTTTAAGTTTCTTTGCCTCTTTCTCATATTTAGTCAAAGAAGTTATCCCAATGTTCTGAAGTGTTTATAAACAGTCTTTGGACCCAAACCTTCCATTAACCCGATTCCCTAATTTAACAGTTGGGTTAATGAAAAACAAGTTGAACTAGTAATATGAATAAAAAAAATTTATATGTAGTGTAAATTGAAAAATTCATGTAAACCGATTTTTTTAATTTCAAAACTACATTAAATCAAGCTACAGTCGCAATTAATCTAAGAAAACATGAACATAATTTATGGGTCCCAATCTTGTGTTTCATTATAACGTATAAATTTATAATTGATTGTTTTATATTTCAAATATACCATTGGTTTATTTTGCTGGCTTTTAGAATAAATCTATTGTACCTTCGAATGCTAGTGATATAACATCCATAAAGGTCCTGCATGGTTTCAGAACCACATTACTTTTGGCAATAAACCATGTTTAGTGGCAGCAGTGTTTTTCTTTTATTGTGACTGATTTTTTCTCATTTTTCCTTTATTTTCTTGGAGTTCATTTTTCCATCATGATAGAGACATTAACACAAAGGATCATGGGTTTTCATCTTTAACAAAAAAAAAAAAAAGATAGATGAATTGCTTCTTGGCACAGTGTTAACTTACTCTTTAGCAAGTTATTTTAAAGAATTGAATGTATTGATTGTTGGTTTGCTAGGTTATGGATATGGAGCATGAACTTCGAGCATTGAGGGCTCAACTTGCTGAGAAGTCAAGACATTATCTTCGACTTCAAAAAGAGGTATTCCTGCAAGTTATGATTTGTAGCCTATTTATGTTTTCAGCAATTACCTTAATTTGTTGGTACCTTTTTTTCTTTTTTTTTTTTTTTTTTTNTTTTTTTTTTTTGTAAAAAAAAACTTATTGATATCATTATTTGTGATTAAATAATATACGTTATATAAGAGGCAGTATCATGTTAAAAAAAGTCTGCTCTTGAGGTGCTCTCTCTTTCTCTCTCTCTCCTATTATTATTTTTTTAATATCTAAAGTAAAGAAACTGAAGTTATAGAATAATAAGCTTCTGGGTTTTGTTACATATCTAAGAAACTTGCGCATTTGGGTTTTATTTCCTCTCAATTGATAAGTTCTTTAATTAAATTGAGAAATTATATCTTCTGTTGTTAGCTTGTCTCAATGCTTATCCCGCATTGCACTTTCCAGATAGCGAGGTCAAAGAGGGGTGAGGGTAATGATCCTCATCTATATGAACTAGAAGGGACTGAAACATTAGGTTCATATTTGCAAATTCAACCTTGCTCTGATAATGCTCCTGAACTTTCAAAATGTTCAATTCAGTGGTATCGTGTATCATCTGAAGGTGCCAAAAAGGAACTTATTTCAGGTAGATCTTGTTTTAACTTAGTATGCCACATATCATTTGAAGATATAATATCTCTCTTGTAGTGTTTCTATGTTGATTATGCTAGTCAATGAATCTTAATTTACCCTTCTATTTCCGGTCACCCAAAATAAAGTATTGTTTTTTTTCGGCCAAACCAAAATAAAGTATTGGCTAGTTAGTATTTTGCAATACATTTCTTACTGTGTAATTCTATTTTGTAGGAGCTACCAAATCGGTTTATGCCCCTGAACCTTTCGACGTTGGACGTATATTGCAAGTTGATATTATTTCAGAAGGGCAGCAAATTGTATTGACATCCACTGGTCCAATTGATCCAGGTTCGGTGCTAGTTCTGAATCTCTATTGTGCGATCTAGTAGTCCTCAATAGGCATGGTTTCTATATGTTATCTTCTATTTAAACCTTCTACTTTGTCTTTTTATGCAACTTTAGTACATAAATGTCTCATTATGCAATCAAGTTGAACTTAAAACATTAGTTTAATATTCTTACGCAGCTGCTGGTTTGGGAACCTATGTAGAGGCTCTTGTGCGAAAACATGACACTGAATTCAATGTATGTTAGTATGATCCTTTTTACCTTTTCTTCCATTCTTTTCATTTTTCATCTAATTTAACTAATTGTACACTAGAATCAAAATAAAATGTTTCCGTAGTATAAATTGATCTTGAGTTATTCTGTAAGCCTATCATTTGTTTTTGTTGTGCCTATTAGTCTTACATGGTGTTAGTGCTGTAAGAACCATTCTTGGACATCTTCTTAAAAGCTTTAGTTTTCATGTTATGCGATTATGTGGTTCCATAACATGGAAGCAAAATCTGAACAATCTTTTGGTCTAAAGTTTGAGAACTACCACATACTTCAGCTTCTAGATCAAGTTGTTTTACGATGGAGCCTCTTTGATCAAGCGTGTACAGTTTGGCCCAGTCTTACAAATGAAATTTCAATACAAGAGTATTTACTCTAGTAAAATGTACTTTTGCATTGTTCTTTCTCAGCATTTGGATATTAAGGTTTAAAACTAAGTTACAACCGATGGATTCATGGTAATAGCATCATAATTTTATTCAATACTTTGCACTTTGCAGGTGGTTGTAACTCAGATTAATGGTTCACATCATTCAACCGAATCTATTCATGTACTTCACGTTGGAAAGATGAGAATGAAGCTCTGCAAAGGAAAGGCAACAATTGCCAAAGAATACTATTCAACTTCAATGCAGGTATTTCAAGTCAAACCTGTGACTAGGGATGGCCCAACCTGGCCCAGAAAGAGCTGAGGCTTTATAGGGACAGGTTGGGCAGGCCCTTCTTGTAATGAGCTATCAAAAATTAGCACACCCAGGCTTTTTAAGGACTGTGGAAAGGCCCTAAAAAATATAGGTTTATGATACAAATTGAACAATCCACCAATAAATAAACGCTAATTATCCTTAACCAAATAAAAAATAGCTCTGTAAAATGCTAATAACATTTTTCTTAAAACAAATTATGTTCAATCTCTGGGGCTTGGCCCAGTTCCACCCTGTGGGCAGAAAATGGTCTTCTATTTTTGTAGATCGCTCTTTTTTTTTTTTTATATATATAAGAATGAACAAACTGAGCAATATTAAAAACAACCTAAGATTGTAAAGGAGAAAGAGCTTTTCATTTTCACTCTCTTACCGTAAAGCTTGTTGGTTGAAAAAAATGATGTATTTGAGTTTTTCTGCTGAATAAACAATTTCCATGGAGTGTGAAGAAGCTGACTGTTCTGAAAATGATTTTTTTTTTTTCTTATTAAAAAAAGTGATTCTATCCTGTGTCTTATATGGCCAATCAATTGACATACTTTGTAATTGTTTCTCTGTAGCTTTGTGGAGTTCGAGGAGGTGGAAATGCCGCTGCCCAGGCACTATTTTGGCAAGCAAAGCAAGGACTGTCTTTCGTGTTAGCATTTGAATCAGAGCGAGACAGAAATGCAGCTATCATGCTTGCAAGGAGGTTTGCCTTCGATTGTAATGTACGTGGTTCTGACTTTTCTGAAGTAGTCTCCATGTAACTAGTGATTGTTACAATTTGAGCGTTCATCATTCACATATCTCTTCATTTTAATATTAACAAAAATAATCACATAAATGATAAAATAATGAGTTGTTTAAGTGTTGAAACTTGGAAGTCTGTTTGTCATTAAACTGTTTCAGTGTTCTGAGGATTAAGTAGATTATTTCTATTTACATGATTATTTCCTTTTAAAGTTGAGATTGAAAATATGAAAAGATAGTTAAATGATGATCAAGCAAATCGTTGGGTTGCAAATTGATTTCAGCCAAAACCACAGTAGGATTGAAATGTAATTTACCAACAGTTATTTATCTTATTTGCTATTTCTAACTTTGAAACTCATATGGTGCTTGCCAGATCATGCTTGCTGGACCCGACGACAGAGCTCCTCTGGGAACATGATGACCAATGTCCTTGAATCTTACAATTTCTGAAAAATGTAATTATTTGAGTTGTCCTACCTTGTATCATAAGTGTGAATGAAAAAAGACTTGGTAAGAGCAGAATGTGGCTTGTTATTGTGGTTTGATTCATGCCTTTTGTGGTTTGAGTCCCTTTAATATAGTTTTCCTTCTTCAACACCAAGGCACTTTTTTAGGTTTGCCTTTGTGAGTGATGATTGGTTGAGAAAATTGCGGAGGGGTTACATTGTAGAGTTGGAGACAACTATGTCTAGTGTTTGCAATGCTAATTGATTGTATTCTGATTCACTGCAAATTGTGAGAATTTTTGCAGTATATATATATACCTTTAGGTGCCTTGTGGACAGAAGTATGAGTTAATAACTTCTAACAATGTGTTAACCAGTTTAATTAACTAGATATATTAATATACAAATAAAAAAGAAGTCCATGCCCTATTTAACTTTGATGGGCGTATGGACCCAAAAAAAAAAAACCTTTGATGGGCCAACATGAGATTGACCCATTCTTATAAGGTTTGAAAATTAGACTTTAATAACCTGTCTTCATCTTTTCTCTCCAACCTTTGTCTTGCATATTTTCGCACAGGTTTCTTCCTTTTAATTCTTAGTTCTACAGTCCCTACTTTTCATCTTTTGTTTGAGGTTATTTGTTGAATAAGTCAGATCTTTTGTCCTTTTTCTAGTTGTGGATTTATCTGTCCCTCTTTATAGTGGTGGATTTATCCAGATCTATTTCTGGTTATAATCTTTCCTTTGTGAGAGATTCTATTCTAATATTAGATCTTACTTCAAATCTGAACATATATGTCGGAGAGATTGAATGTTTCAACAAATTTGTGGAAGAGTTTATGGCATTTACATTTGAGACGAACATTTCTTTCTTGATATATAGAGAGATTCATGGTGAACATCTTGTTGGCAACACCGAGATTGGTGATGACTTTCATCTTGCAGATAGGATCATTTGTATTTTAATTTGTTATTCTAGTTCAACAATATTTGCAAATTGTTCTTCTGTTTTATCAGATTGGAATTTTCTGACTAATTGTAAGTGCCGTTTGACTTTTTTATAATACAATTTGGCATGATGTTTTTCAAAAAAAAAAATTAGACTTTAGAACAAGGAAAAAAATTTGATCAAGAAGAAAAGAACAAGGAAAAAAATGGTCTTCTGGCCAAAAAAAAAAAAGGAAAAAAATGGTCTAAACAAACAGTCAAATTAACTCTGAAAATATAACTGTAGATGCATAGACTGTTTGCCCATGTTTATTTATGTGAAAAGCAACTTATTTTTCTAGAAATAACATTTATTTTTAGTTTTCAAAATATATTTGCCTTACACGTGTGAGATTCGTAAATAATTTTAGGACTCTAAATTTGAAGAAAACTGTATTTTGTTTGAATGAAGACGTAATAGTATTAAATTAGTAACAATAAAGGCTTTTAAATTGCGAAATTGAATGAATGTTTTTTAAAATTTAGATTCCATTTTTTTTTTAGTTTCTGTGATTAAAACGTAATTTAGAGAAATAAAATATAATTTTAATTACTGACTCAAACTCGAAACTACGTCGTTTGTGAAGTATCTCTGACATATCTTACGCGTCGAAATAGGAGGAGTGGTCGGTGTTTGTGTCCAATCAACGACAAAGACAAAAAAGCGTTTTTGATTTGCAAATTTCATTTTGTGATGTCAGTTGGACAACGTGATTAGTGGTCATAACCCGTACAACGCTCCTTCTTTATTATCAACTCATTGTCATTATTCATTTCTCGATTTATTAATCACGACTAATTACAGATTAATTAATGAGGAAACCTACTATTTGGTCTCTTTTTTTTACAGCTTCAACTATTTGGTCCCTGTATTTTTGAAATAGACTATTTGGTCCCTCAAAAATTAAAAATGTCAACCAAATAGAGGGACCAAATAGTAGGTTTCTCTTAATTAATTAATTAGACTGTGAAATCATGTCATTCGGATTTCAAGACATGTCAACGGCCAGGATGCATAGTATATTCGTGGGCGTCTTTGGACCGTCGATACACCGATGACGACCCCTACAAAAATCTTGAGCTCCTGCTCAACATTTAGTGTTGAATTTGAGTGAGAAATTTCCTCTTACTAGCCGATCATCTCTCTCTTGAGTTTCTGACTACCAGTCATCAACAGGTACGTCTCAATTCTCTATGATCGTCTTCTGCACTATGATCTCGATCTATCTTTTGGCCATTCTCACTGATTGTTTTGAAATGCATTTCCACTGATCCCGGTCCATTCTAGTTATCTTTGGGATAGTGTTGACTGTTGATCGATCTTGTGTTATGATGATGTGTGTTTTTCACTTTGATCTTTCGGGTTTTGATTACTGATTTACCGTTTACTACTCTGATATGGGTTTTGATTGGAATTATGAATCATCTGTTTGTGTTTAGTTTGTATCAATGTGATCCAATTACTTCACTTCGATTATTGTTTTGATCGGATCTTTCCCACGTTAAATACTCTGCCGTTTGCAGTTTAGATATGTCTACATCTGAGAAGCCGGAAGTGGAAGTGATTGATAGGGATGCTAAGGAGAAAGATCACAAGGAGGATGATAAAGAAGAAGGGAAGGGTGGATTCATTGAGAAGGTGAAGGATTTCATTCATGATATCGGTGAGAAGATCGAGGAAGCAATTGGGTTCGGTAAGCCTACAGCAGATGTTAAAGCGGTACACATTCCTTCAATTAATCTTGAGAAGGCTGAACTTGTTGTTGATGTGCTCATAAAGAACCCAAATCCTGTACCAATTCCTCTAATTGACATAAACTACTTGATTGAGAGTGATGGGAGGAAACTAGTTTCAGGATTGATACCAGATGCAGGTACAATCCATGCACATGGAGAGGAGACTGTCAAAATTCCTCTTACTTTGGTTTATCAGGACATAAAGGACACTTATGATGACATAAAACCTGGAAGCATCATACCTTATAAGATTAAGGTTGATCTTATTGTGGATGTTCCTGTCTTTGGAAGGCTTACTCTGCCTGTGGAAAAAACTGGAGAGGTCCCCATACCTTATAAGCCTGATGTTGATCTTGAGAAAATTCATTTTGAGAGGTTCTCTTTTGAAGAAACCGTTGCAGTTCTTCATTTGAAATTGGAAAACAAGAATGACTTTGATCTGGGCCTCAATGCATTAGATTATGAGATCTGGCTTGCTGGCGTTAGCATTGGAGGTGCTGAACTCGCCAAATCTGCAAAAATTGAGAAGAGTGGTATTAGCTACATCAATATACCGTTTACCTTTAGGCCCAAAGACTTTGGTTCTGCACTGTGGGACATGATTAGAGGAAAGGGTACAGGTTACACCATCAAAGGAAATATTAATGTTGACACTCCTTTTGGAGCGATGAAACTGCCCATTAGCAAGGAAGGTGGCACAACCCGTCTCAAGAAGAATAAAGAAGATGGTGGTGATGATGATGATGATGAGGTTTGTTAGCTGTTTTTCTCTGTTTTTATTTTCTCATCTTTGCTTTTTGGCTTGTTACCTATGAACTTGCAAGTATCGTTTTTCACTTCTAGAAGATAATGCATGTTTATAGAGGTGTATGTTTGTAGCCAGATGAATTCTTTGCTCTATGTTAGTATGAATGCCTGTCTTAGTTAATATTATTCTGGGTTATTGGTTCCTCATTGGAAGACCACATTGTTAGTGCACTAAATTTTCCTGAAGTAAACATACTTCTTTGGCTAAATTAATTTGGCAACATGTAAGTTTTTTCATGTCATGTTGTAATCCTGCCAATAAGAATCATGGAAGACCTTTAACATTGTACAATTTAATACACTGACTTGTAGCTTGCATTTGGCCCTGAGATCGTAGAGATTTTAAATTCTAGTGGCAATATGATATTCTATCAGACTTCACGCTCATATTTGGAATTAAAATATCATCACAACCCGTCAAGGTTTGTTTGTGAACTTATATCCAGTGTCGCAATGATTTTTTTCTTCAAAATCAGTGGACAAAGCTAAAAATAGTGAAAATTGAATTAGTCTACATTTTGCTGTTGTCTGAAATCAGGCCTGATCGACTATTGAACGTTTCTAGAAAATTGTTTGGAGTTGTTAACAATGCTCATATATTTTTTGTTCATATTTTCAATACTCTTCTTCCCTGTTCCTCTAATGTATTTGCTTGTGCTATAAAACTTAGTCCTTGATTTCCTCCCTTGCAGGAATGAAGGTGAAGCGGCAGGAAGTGTCACAGGTGGCTGTTCTTTTGTTGTTCACAGTAGAGATCTATTACAGTATTAGTAATAAAGGAATTGAACTTCTAGGCATTAATTTATGGCCAGTGTGTATCTGCGTCTGTGTGTTTTATTCACGATCAGCTGGCATGTGCTCTTGCTTGTGTATTCATGTTCCTGATTCAGTTCTTATTTGATGATGAAAACATGCTCTGGTTGTCTTTTTGGATGGACAATTAATTATTATTCGATAGTCTAAATGAAACCTAATAGTTTTCCAACACTTACATCAGTCACTGCATGATACTCTGAATTCAGTGAATTGCCCTTGGACATATGATTTGTCCTCTGTTCTATTGTGTAGTGGCCCCTAACTTTTTAATATCGATGCCTTCTCTAGGTTTTAGTTTTGCTTTTGATTAACCTAGAGGATTTCACTTGACAAATGAAGGTGTGCTTTGAAATTCTGATCTCAGGATTTCATCTTTAGGGAGTTGTGGTTACTACTTATTAGGCCCGTGTGGTTATAACTTATAACTTTGTATATTTGGATTAGTAGCTAGTGGATGCCTTACTATTATTATTTTATGAAACATCAATTAGTGATGGCGGATGGTTCTACCACTTTTACATTATATTGATATGACAGATTAATGACACTTTATGTTGTGATTTCAAGTTTCACCTGCTCAACCGAACAATCCGTTTTCCGAACAACGTGTTAATCGTTCGGAAAACTTAGGGCGTGATTGGTTAGGCCGTTTCGTATTTTCATTTCTATTGAAAATAGGAAATAAGAAAAAAAATGCAATTGGCTACCATTTCCAAAAAGAAAAATTAGGAAATGTTTCTTAAAATCCCTCAATTTTTGGAAACGTCAAAATATCGTTTCCTCTATTTCCTATTCAAGATTGTGGAAATTGAAAACAAAATTTGAAAACGCGGTGGCAGTTTCGTAATTATTGAATGATTTTATGAAATGGCGGTGGCATGTACGTAATTTTAACATTTCTGCCTCAGAACCCCCCAAACCCTATCTCAGCGGCTCCACTTCATCTCGCATAGTAATTGCCTCAGAACATGATGAAACAATTGATCATATCTTTCGTCGTTGCAGCTTCGCTCGGGCAATCTGGTATGGCCTCTTATGGTCGTTTGTTGTCCCTATGGAGAATGATTTTGCAGTTTCCCAATGGGTCATTTTGTGGCTTCAAGCTTGGAAGCATAATAAGATAGAACTTGTGGATGTTTGGGCTGCGATTCTGGTTACCATTGACACCATATGGTACTACCTGAATAATGTCATTTGGGAAGGAGCTAAGGTTGACCCGTTTAAAGTGATTACCTCGATCAATGCTAGATGCGGTATCTACAGGGACACTTTTGTTGATGTCAGGATAATCGGTGGTAAGAAGTTAGATTGAATGTATATAGTTGTAGCCTATATGTACGGATGTTGTACATATGGAATAGAAATTGAATAGATTTAAATATACAGATAAACCAGAATTTATCATCAAATCTAATTCTAAACAGTTTGATCCAAGCAACTTGGTTGGGACATATTGACCGGATTTGTGACAGACATTCCTGCATCTTTTTACCATTAGTGAAATTCCTGACATCAACAAAAGTGTCCCTGTAGATACCGCATTGGAGTTGATGATAATTTGATGCAGGTGTTCATGGAACTGGACAGGGTCAAGGATGATAGACTATCTTGCATGCTTGGTTTTTTGCGTCGAGCTCTTATGGTCTCTTCTATTAAGAGTTTTGACATGTTTGTATCTAATGTTAAGAATGTTGTTAATATTATTAAGTGTAGAAGATGTCAGTCTAACTTAGTTGCAGTAACATATGATATTAGGCTGTGTTTAGGTGTAAATTGTAATGTTAGCCTTGGGAAAGCTAAGGATTACCCCATGCTAATTAGACTTTGTAGGTCCCTGGCAGCCTATTCATATTAATTTTTTTTTGGGTCTGATTCTTGTATATGGCTACCATTTCATATTAATTGATATTGTTCCAATTGTACTTAATCTCTGTTTTGTATATGGCTTTTTTCTGTCAGTTTGTTTCTATCTTAAAAGAAATCTCTTTCTAACGTGAAAGAAAACGTGTGGGTTGATAGCCATACGGCTTTTTGATATTGTTCCAATTCTAATTTAATCTCGGTGATATTTTTTCTGTCACTCATGCCAATTTTTAGCATGTTTAGATGATATGCCAACATTTTATATGCTATTCCAATTTGTTTATATTTTTGTTTACCTACAATGTGATTATATTTTGTTTAATATACAAATGACAAAAATCAAATATCAAGTAGTGAAAAAAAAATATGAAGATAACCAATCACATGTTCATAATTTCTGTTTTTTAAAAAATTTGAAACCAAACACGTTTTCTTAAACTTTGCTTCCAAAATTGTATTTTCACAATGAAAACCAAACTTATTTTCAAAATGTTGAAAATTTCAAAATGGAAATCATTTTCAAGAAATGGAAACAAGAAATGAAAATAGGAAATATTTTCACAAACCAATCGGGCCCTTAATTTGGACCCAAAAAGAGAAAAGTTAATTTAGCTCTAAGAGCATAAAAATTACTGGATAACTGAAGTTTCGAAAATCAAATAGCAAAATGAAAATGACTAATTGGCCCAAAAACAAAAAAAAGGAAAGATGACTGATATTGAATTGAAGTGTAGACCCTTCGGACTCGGTCTAGCTGACTAGGAAGTAGGAAAACAGCAACAATTGAAAGCCATTTTTTGTCAAATCTCCAATGTAGAAATTATCTCACATGATTATGGCTCCGAACAAGATAGTCATCACTTTCTAAGATCTCTTGACACCTACAATCTTGTTAAATATGCTTAAAAGTTAAAAGTTCTTACAAATAATTTTTTTATGAACATTATTACGAGAAACTCGAAGTTTTACACTCTGTTTTTCTCTAATTAAAATACATAAGATTCGTAATTCAAAGTTCGAGTTCTCCAAACTTGTTTTTTTTTACGAAGTCTTTCTATTTACCTAATTATGGAATACTTTTATTTTACCATATGATACTACTATAAATTATATAGTTTTTTGTTTCTTGAATCATTGATAATTGTAATTGTAAAGAGAAAAAGATGCAATTGAAGTAATGTAATAAGAAGGGAAAAAAAAGAGATACATTAATAACTCATACTATTACAACAAATGTCAACAAAAAACACATTAATATTTTGTAACTAATTTGGGCTCGTTGTGATTTAAATTATTGAGGTCATTTCCGCTTGTGTATAATCTTGAAAGTTCTAGATCAATTTTTGAAAATCTTGCAATTATAATGATTTAGATGTGTTTGTTTTAAAATCAATAGTGTCCATGAATACTTTTTGAAGTGTGAAGATCCTAATTAACTATTATCATGCTTCTTCTTCTTTTTTACCCTCGCTCACCATGGTTGAACACTAGAATTCGAAGAGTACATGGCATTATTTATTAATTAGTAAAGCATGAACCATGTACATATTCAACAACTACATATTTTTAATAGTCAACATCACCATCAATAAAAGTATTAGCTTTCATCATCAGGTGAAGTTATAATATTTCTAGACAAGTTCAGTTTGAATTCTCATAATTTTCTTCAATAAGCTCGTCTAACTCTTCCTTAAAATCTTCAAGTTCTTCCTTCAACTTTGACAGCTCGTCCATACTCAACGTCTCAATTGGAATCGTCAACATTTGTTTCAGCTTTTCACGTTCGTCTATTTCATAAAGCTCAAAATAAGCTATCAAGGGAGATAATTGATCATGTGATGGAGAAATCTTTTGGGGGCCCATCATTTTCTTGAAGAGTATGTCTGGGAACAACTTTTCTAATAAAGAGCTAGCAGAAGGAGGCTTACCATTTAGTGAGAACATAATCACAATCAGCTGTTTTATATACAATGAATAAAACTCATTGATTTTCTTAACAAGTTCTGATGAATGTTTGGAAGTCTTTGCACTCGAAGCACTTGTGTTGGCAGAGATCTTCTTCCTCTTTTCACCTGTAATCGCCATGGGTTGAGAGAAAAAGAACTTGAGGAGTGCTTTTGGCTTGGGGAAATCTGAAGAAGAAATGTGACACTTTATAATTGTGGAGATGTATGTGTTTGTCATTAATGATCGTAGTTATTGCTATTTTGTCGACACGTGTTTGCCTTTAATACTCATAGTTAATGCTGAAACTAACTTTGACTGGGTTTATATATACTGTCTTAATTAATATACAACTTTCTGATCATCTTTCAACACGTGTAACCAATATACCAATGTTATGAAATACGGACCGAATCGGACGGTCGAATCAGGACCCGAGAGTGAAGACGGCTCGGTTTGGACCATTTTGAATCGCCCAAAACAGCTTCGGTCCAGATTGACCCGGGTTGAATCGTGACCCGGAGCAGTTTTTAGAAAACCGCCCGGGTCACTATGATGGAGATTGTGCCATAGGGCCAATCATTTTATATGTATGAACATATTGTTTGACTGATTTATGAATGATAAATTATGTCGTTATCATATTATAAGCATGTTTACTATGATAACAATCCTTGATTAATTATGTGATAACTATTCTAAACTGTCTCTGGTCGATTATTCACGTGAGAACGTGAATGAACTAAGACCAGCATGACTTCGATGTATAGAGATACATGCATGTAATGCTTCTCGAGAGTCATGGTGCAATTATGTAATGGGTTACAAGTTGCTAGACCGACCCGGAGAGTCCTGCATGGGTTTAGTCATGAGCTAGTCTCTCCTGTACACCTGTCACGATGCCCTTAAACCTGAGGTCTTCATTATTTCGGCGTTGTAAATGCTGAACTTTGGCCTAGTCCAACGTTGCCCGTAACAGGGTAGCCATACAGGCTAGGTACGGGTTTAGTTGTTTGTCGTGCTAAGGAATGTGGTTGACCAATAAGGAATTTTGTCCCTCATTAAGTTGAGAGATATTTGACTGGGCCCCTCGATGAGTTTGTCCAAGGAATGTGTGGCCACACAGGGTAATGGGACTAACTCAAGGAATCGAGAAAGTTATGGTTTGGATTGCAAGGATGACTTTCCCATGCCTTATCCATGACCAAAATATCGTGTGACAATAGGGATTANCAAGAGGGGGGCGAATTCTTGGACATTCAAATGTAAGATTTGATCTTGCATTTTGAATTTCAAGAATGCATTTTGAATTTTAGGTTAAGATATTAATGTAATATTTTAATTAAGAATTCAAATCCTCTTGACTCATTCCAACCAATGGGAAGTGTGCATTCTAGATTTAGGTTTCAAGATATGATCTTGAAATTTAAATTGAGATTGCCTCTTAATCTTGAATTATAATATTAATGTAATCTTATAATCAAGATTTTGTGATTCCCTAATTTGAGGAATGGAGACTCTTTAAAAGCACAAAGAAGTCGCATATCCTAAGTGGAGAAAACAAAGGGTGAGTTTTGAACTAACCCTAAACTTCGGGTTTGAAGGGCGAGTTGTGTGTGAGAGTAGGAGAGGCGAAAAACCTAAAGTGTGGCCAAGAAAGTCGTTCTTGGTAGTGTGCTCATCTCTTGAGTTTTGGTGAGGAATTTTTGAGGAAAAATTCCATACTAGTGCGCCACTTTGATTCTTGTTTTTCAAGAAGTGTTCTTGAAATTGTGCGCCACTTTGATTCTTGGATCTTTTAAGAAGTGTTCTTGAAATTTCAAGATTTGTAGATTGGTTCCCATAATCTCTCGGAGAAGAGATTGGAGGCTAGCACCTGAGTATCTGCCAAACTGTTCGTGTGGATCACCGACAGAGGAAGGACACGAGTCTGTGGACTTCTTGGAATTGCAATCATTTAAGCATCTGTTTGATTTAGGTAAACATCTTATCTCACTGATATAAACACAATTAGTGGATCCTATGGAGGAGATTATAAAATTTTTAATTTTACCTTTTCTGCTGCGTTTGCTCCATAATCTCCAACACACTATTTTCTATGGATTTTCTTTTTGTTGGTTCTGTGGGCCAAATGCAAAAAAGTAATATGAAACTCAATAGAAAATATTGTAAACCTATTAAAACAAAGAAAAAAACTCTTTTTTTTTTCATTTTGACTAATCTAATAATTATTCATGTTGTGACTTTTGTATATTTTATTTACGTAGGAAAATGAAATTATGGATTTACAAGTCTTATTGTTATATAAAGCTTATAGTTATATTTTATCAATTATAAAATATTTATATTTAAAATAATTCATATTTATTTTATTTATATATTTATGACGTCATCTGATTCGACCGTCGGTTCAACCGATTGAACTAATTAACCTTTGGGTAATCGATTGAATTAATTAACCGTGACCCAAAGGTTTATTCTAGTCACTTTTCATTTCGATTTTAATAACATTGCAATATGCAGCTTTGAGAATTGAGAGTATAAAATCATTAAATTATTGTCATAAATTATAACCGGTGAGCTGAAACTAACTTTAGTTATTTGTATGTCTTTTTTTTGGACAAGTTATTTGTATGCCAAAATAAAGCTATAAATGAAAATAAGTTCTAAGTGATACATTCATTCGTCTATTTACTCTACTTAAAACTTATTTTAATCAATTTTTTCAACTAGTGTATTTATACATTTTTCTTCTTTTCATCTATGTTTGCCATGGTCAATGAGAGAAAGAACTTGAGGGAGTGATTTTGGCTAGTGGAAATTTGAAGAAGAAATGTGACATTTTATAATTGTGATGTGTTTGTGTTTAACCACAGGTCTATATTAGGTGCCAAAAATAATAGTCAGCTTGACAACATACCCAATTAAAAAAAAAAAATCTCCAACCACCATTACCTATTTATGGGCCAACTTTTTTCATTAAAAGCCCATAACAAGCCAATATCTGATAAAACAAAATAGTAAAAACTAAAAACCGACCCAAAAAAAGAACAAAATAGTACAAATATTTTTTAAAAAAAGTTTGGCATACTAATTTTTTTTTCTATGCTTATATATATATATGTGTGTTCTACAATCTAGATAATGTTTAATATTAATTTGTTTCGTTCCATGATAAAGATAGATCTCTTCCGATAAAAACATCTTTAACAATGTTTACACTTAATTAAGGGATTAGTCTAAGATGCAAAGTTTAATTCTTAACATGGGATGCAAATGCTGATATGGCATAATTATAGTCATTGATGTAATTTAATGTTAAAAAATAATAATTTTTTAACCAATTATATTAAAACTGTGCATGGAGTCACACCATAAGTTACATACAACTAACTATTCCACGTGTTGGCTCATGACCCATTACATCCCATATCAAGAATCAAACTTTGCATCATAGACTCACCCTTAATTAATACCTCATTTGTACCCTTAATTAATACCTCATTTGTAGAGATTGGAGTGCCTAATTCTCATAATTAAGTAGTTAACAAAGCTTCTTGTCCTAGTTAAAACATTGACTATAAATGAGAGTAATGCCACATCGGATGTAAAGTAAGTCTTTTATAATAGCTGATTAAGTACTTGAATGATTGTGAACAAAAAGAACCGTCTAAAAACCTGTTAATCAATTAAGAGATATTTTTAATGTTGACAGAGTAAAAGAGAAAGGAGAAAAATAAAGGGCATGAGAAATGAAACGGGAGGCTTGTGTGTTCAAAGAATAAAGATCACATGACATGAATAATTGAATAAAGCTACAAGAGTTATGAGATATATATCCACCTATTTCATGATCACATGTGCTTCTGCTTGCGCTTTACACAAACAATGTACTATGCTAATAATAGCTTTAGTTTTTCTTCTTTCTTTTTTTTTTTTTAACGTGTTCTAGTTGAAGTATATGGAAAATTTAAAGATTAATAAAAAAAAATTAATACTTTTAGGTTGCTCATCAAATAAAATTGGTCAAAGTGCACTTTTGGTCCCATAACTTTTGTTTAGGTCTCAATTTGGTCCTATAACTTTTTTTGTTGCACTTTTGGTCTCATATCTTTGTAAAAAGTTGCAGATTTGGTCCCGTATTACTTTTGGTCTCATATCTTTTGATCAAGTTGCAGAATTAGTCTCATATATTTGCAAAAAATTTTACCACCAATCCCATCTGATAAGAAGATATGAAACTAATTTCACACCTAACCTAAAGATATGAGACTAATTCTACAACCTGACCAAAAGATATAGCACCAATTCTGCAATACGGCCCCAAGATATGGGATCAAAAATGCAACACGGGACAAAATCTGCAATTTTAGCAAAAGATATGGATTAAAAGTGCAACAAAAAAGGTTATGGGACCAAATTGAAACTTTAGCAAAAGTTATGGGACCAAAAGTGCGCTTTGACCAAGAAAATTAGGTCTTTATCTCGTTCATCGTGAATGGCGTACTCCGTGGCGTAAGCAGAAAGGTGGGTGAGACACTTTTTTAGTTTCGAGTTTCGAGTGAACGTATCATTTCATATTATATCACTCACTCTCCACTATCTTTTCCCAATCAACCTCTCACTCTCAATTATTCACTTATCATGTGCCTTCATCGCTTTATATATTATCATATATATTTTTAAGTGTTAGATATATATCTGTCAAAACATGACAAAGAAAAAATGCATATATAGTTTAGCTTTCACTTTCAAAACCAACCAGACTCTAGCTAGCTGCAGCTGCAAATAATTGATACTCAAATTCAAATGGTTTGCAATTTTCAATTATGGTCAATCAATGCACAAAACCAAAAAGATATATATCACAATTTACAAATCCCTGAGCTGTGGCATGTGGTCACCGATGAGTTTTCATTCTCAATATTTGATTTTGATGCTTCAACCATTACATATATATTTCTATAATTCTACATTGAAGTGTTGTATGTGATATGTCATTTTCTTTATCACCACAAGAAGGAACATACATACACTCCTATATTATACTTTCACATTTGATATATCAAATCAACAATAAAAAAAATATTATATGGGTTGTGATAACATTTTATCTAATTATTTATTTTTGGGTATCCTTGATCATAAAAAGAAATAGTCTTATGTTGTGATTTAAAATTGATATACTATTTCTTTATAAATAAATAGATCATAGTTTAATGGAGAGATAAGTTGAAAGAGAGTAGTTTAGTAATTGAATTGTACATGTATATATATATTTCATTACAAGCTTATAGCTATAGCTAGCAACACAGGAATCCACATTCAGTCCGAATTCACAAACCCCAAAGCACAATGAAGCAGAGAAAAAGATCTTCAGGAGATTCTTTCCTCTTTCATCATCTTCATCTTCTTGTTGTTCTTCTTCTTCTTTGTAATTTTTCAGTATGCACCAGAGCTTACAAGAATTACACAGTGGGAGATTCTTTGGGTTGGTTTGACAATCTTGAGAAGCCTGATGTGAATTACCAGAAATGGGCTTCTCAATATGACTTCTCCCTCGGAGATTTCCTCAGTAAGTCAGTCATCCCTAATTTCCTCAATAGAAAATTAAGAAATGCTCAAAGTGCACTATTGGTCCCATAACTTTTACTCAGGCTTCAATTTGATCCCATAACTTTTTTTGTTGCACTTTTGGTCTCATATCTTTGTAAAAAGTTACAGACTTAGTTCCTATTATTTTTGGTCCCATACCTTCTGGTCAGAGGTTGTAGAATTGGTCTCATATTTTTGCAAAAAGTTTCACTGTCAGTCCCAGTTAATCTAAATATATGAGACCAATTCTACACTTGACCCCAAAGATATGAGACTAAAAATGTAACACATGACCAAATCTGCAACTTGAGCAAAAGATATGGGACAAAAAGTGTAACAAAAATAGTTATAGGACCAAATTGAGACCATAGCCAAAATTATGGGAGCAAAAGTGCACTTTGGCCTTGAGAAATTAATAGTACATGCTCTGTTCTTACTGGTAGTTTCTTTGATTGCAAAAATTTCTGAATTCTCTTCTAACATGAATGAAATTGAATGATTATATATGCAGTTTTCAACACAGACACGAATCACTCAGTTGTACAAACATACAATTACACCACATACACACTATGTGATTACAACGATGCACAGGACACAGACACAATTCAATGGTCGTCGGAGGATCCGTCGGCGACGGAGCCACGGCCGGAGACGGTGGCGGTTCCGCTAGTGAAAGAAGGGATGATATACTTCTTCTCCGGTGATTACGACGGCGAGCAATGTAAGAATGGTCAGAATTTCAAAATAAATGTAACACATGGATTAGGGTTGCCGGAAAGCTTGAAAAACCCTAACGATGAATCTCCATCTCCTACAAGTGCAGTTTCTGGTGATGATGATTCAGTACCAGATACTGTTATTCCATCCAATTTCAATTTCAACAATCCTAAGAATCAGACTAGTGATGAAGATGATGGTGAGAACATTAATGGTAATCAGAACCAGACTTCTGATAATTCTGTTTCTGTTTCACTTTCTGGGTCGCTTATTTTGCTAGGGATTGCTTTCTTTGCTTTACTTAATTAATTATTTAATTATGGATTAGGGATTTTGTAAAGAAAAAATCTTGCTTGGGGGAAGATGGTGCCATCAAATTAGTTGAGTTTGGATTGGGTAATTTTTTTTTTTTGGTACTAGATTGAACCCATGGCCTCATTCACACTAAGAATGCAATAAATTGCGTGGACACGAGTTTATGCAATAAATTGGTAATATTAATAAACTTGATTAAATTCTTTGAGTTTATGCCGCTTGTAATGTATTATACACCCTTAATTAAGATTTATGTGTCAGCGTCTACATTTAGTTGTCATCTTTTTTTTTTTGATAAAATACTTGCAATTAGAAAAAGTGAAAAACTCTTCTCATTTTCTTAAGAATATGCTATTAAAACTTTACTCACATTTGTACCAAAAAATAAAAACTTTACTCACATTAGATGAAATTAATTCTTTTACGTTAACTAATAACATTCTTTATAATAAAAATAATTTCCAGAAGAGAAGAGTCTTAAAAGTTAAAATGTTACAGATGAGAAAAGACTTTTGATATATTATAAAAAGGAAAAACTTAATCTCAATGTGCTTGAGTTTTATAGGCAAGCTCAATTACAAACAATTACAATTAAAACGCATGTGATTATTGATATTGTGTATGTGAATAATATTATTATATGTTTAACGAAGTTATATTATATTTAAATATATAATTATATTAAGAGGCTAAGCTAACATATTATAAATTTTAATTTGATTCCTAACCTTGTTTACCAACAGCGTTTGATAAGCATGTCAAATTTTAGCATCATTGTCGGGGAAAACTCTAGGGGAGTTCTTAAACACATGTGAGTCAATCTCTCTCTTTAATTCTTGGCTTAAGTGCATTTTTGTCCCATAACTATGACAAAGGTTTCATTTTGGTCCCATAACTTTTTTTGTTGCAATTTTGGTCTCATAACTTCTCAAAAGGTTCCATCGTTAGTCCCTTGGTGAATTTCATCCATATTTAGCCGTTAAGTATGACGTGGCATAGTAACTAGGATCATGAGGTGGCAAAATAAGATGAAGTGGACTGAAATAGGATCTATATGCAACATATTAAAACTTATCTATACCCAACCACAAAATATACAAAAAGTGGTACTGACAGAGACCAATCTGGTGGGGAAGAAGAGACTTCAAGCAGAAGGCGCCGACGAAGTCGATGGGATCCTCAGTCAGAGTCGAACGACCAAAGCGGCGGCGACGACAAATCGGGAAGTGGAACGAGGAAGAGGAAGTCCCGTTGGGCTGACGAGGAAGAGGAAGTACCACTCTTTGTATATATTGTGGTTGGGTATAGATAAGTTTTAATATGTTGCATATAGATCCTATTTCAGTCCATTTCATCTTATTTTGCCACATCATGATCCTAGTCACTATGTCACGTCATACTTAACGGCTAAATATGGATGGAATTCACCAAGGGACTAACGGTGGAACCTTTAGAGAAATTATGGGACCAAAATTGTAACAAAAAAAGTTATGGGACCAAAATTGCAACAAAAAAAGTTATGGGACCAAAATGAAACCTTTGTCATAGTTTTGGGACCAAAAGTGCACTTAAGCCTTAATTCTTTGTTTTTTTTATTATTTTATTTGTTTTTATTATTTTCAGTTTCTTTTTTATTCTTTTTTTTATTTTTATTTTTTATTTTGTTTATTAATTATTATTTATTTAAATTTTTGTTTTGATTTTTGATTTTTAATTTTTAAAGAGCTTCGTACTTTATCATTTCTTTCTCCTTTTTTGCTGAGAAAAAAAGTCTTTCTGATGCACTTAGTCAAATTTGATTAAGCTCTCTTTCTACCAAACTTTTTAGAGTGCTTAACAGACTTCACTCAGTGTTGTCAAGATCGAGATTTTATTCAAGATCGAAAGATGCATAAAATAAATCAGATCGTAAAATCGGATCGAGAATCTCCTATAATTTTTTTTTTCAATATCAAAGTTAAATACATAAGCAAATGGTTATGAAAGGATTACAATAACACCTTGAAGTTGTCAATAGAAGCCACTATTTAAAATGAACATAACAATTTATTATATCTGACTAAGTCACGAGAAGAGAAGGTTGGAATGAGAACACAGTCATGAACTTGATTCAATCAACAAACTCGAGTGATGAACGACAAAGAGCAATGGATTAGATTTTTAAAGCCGAGTATTTCTTCGAATATTATGCAACACCAGATGATTAACACATGACAATAGCTTCGGTGCACATGGATGGCACAATAGTGGTTCCAGATAATGCGGAGAGAAATTCAGGAATTCAAAATTTAAGGGTGTTCTCTTATCCCCGGGTGATATAGCAGACTCTCTATTTATAAATAAGAAATGAAGATCTAAGAGAATCTGATGTAAGGATCAATAACAAAGGTAAACTATTATTAGTTCACAAAAGTTTTTAATCTAACCAAAAAAAGTTTAAAAAAAAAACGGCAAGGCAACTCAAGGAATCAGAAGGCATCAACAACGACAACCGTCATCGTCAAGAGTCAGATAATAAGAGGATGGAATTGATAAAAATAAATAAAATTCAAATCTTAACTGAGATTAAAAACTTTGATATGATTCAATTAAAAGAATATTAATTTAAAAACTTTGATATGAAACTGATATTATGTTAAATTAATTGCTAACATTCAAAATAAATTGAGTACAAACGTAACATCGAAATAAGTTTTATCTGAAGGATTAATTTGCCGGTAATATTATTTAAAGGACTAAATTAAAAATCACTCTATTTTCCCGGACTAAAATATATTTTTTCTCTTTTTGAATCCCCGTGACGAACGTCGTCGTATGAGTCAAATGCTCATAGCGATTCGTTTACCTTCCTTCTCAACTCTCGCCTGCAAATTGCAAAGTAGCAATTTTTAACAAAAGAAGTAAAGAACGGAGGCGAACAAAGAAACCCTGCTTATTCCACACTGCACATGTCTTAAATATGGATGAAACACGAAATCGGGAACAACACCACAATGAAGAAGAAGAAGAAATCGTTTGTTTAGACCCGTCTTTTTTCATCAATGACGAGTAACTTCTCCTCCCTTTCTCTCTTTTAACCTTAAATGCTTTGTATTTAAGATTTTTTTTTTTTTAATTGGGTAGTTGTATTGCATTTCTGAAGTTATCAGCTGACGGATTTTACATTTGGGTCTCAAGATATTCGGCTCTTCTGTCTCAATACTGCTTCCAGTGAGTTTCTTCCCAGTTCCCACCCAATATGGAGTTTAATGTTTTTCAAATTTATTAGCAAAAGAAAATGGCATTTTCTGTTGTTGAGCTACGAACAAGTATGATTGGGCTATATTTGTTCCTTTAATGATATTTTTCTAGCTTTCTTATCTTTTCCTAAATTTGTGCAATGATACTGATTATCTTTTGAATTAGCCGATTTTGATTTGACAGGGCAGTTGGTATGGCCTGGAGCCATGCTGCTAAATGCTTATGTTTCAAAGAATAGCGAGATGCTCCAGGGTCGCTCTGTCATTGAATTAGGTTCTGGTGTTGGTATGTGTTTTACTTTTAAAATGAAATTTTATTTTATGGTATCGAGGTAAAAGTTGTTTCATAGAAAACATGAGAATTATGATCATTCACTATGGTATCCTAACTCAAAACTACAGATAAAACTGTGCGTACTGCAGTTAGATATCAGAAAATCCACAATTTGCCTCAAATCTTTCAACGGAGAATCAATTTGTCAGTTGAATATGAAAATATTTCTTTTTATTACTTTTTTTCTTCATTTTCTTGACTGATAATATTATATTGGAAGCACTCTCTTACATTTGAGACTTCTTTTTGTATGTCAATTTGTTTTCTTTGTTTGCTAAATTTCTTTTACTTAATAGTTTGTCTTTGCTTATCGTGTGCTCTATGTGCTCGGTGTCATATGGTGGTTTCTACTTTATAATTACAGGTCTTACTGGGATACTTTGTAGTAGATTCTGCCAGAAAGTTGTTTTAACAGATTATAATGAAGAAGTGCTCAAGGCAAGTTCACAAAATTATGTTTCTATGGGGTATAGTAGGATATCCTAATTTTCTTCTATATAGACTGACCTGGTATCTGCCCTCAGATCCTGAAGAAAAATATAGAGCTGCATTCAGTTCCTGAGAATAGTAGTCCTACTTCTCATGGTTAGAACTAAAACTTATAAAAGAAAAATAGATGCTTGAATGTACTAAAGTTTTACATTTTAGTCTATATACATGCAGGATTAGTAGCTGAGAAACTAGAATGGGGCAATCCTGATCAGATCAATCAGATTTTACAAAAACATCCAGGAGGATTTGACTTGATTCTTGGAGCTGACATTTATATCCTTAATGCATTTTAGCTCACTTTCATCACAAGTACATGAATGCTAGAATACATTTTGCAGCAAGGGGTAAAGGTATATGAATAAATGCTGATTAAAGCAATTATTCATATTATCTGTCCTAGGCCATGATTCAGTTTTCTATACATATTGTTGCTTTTTAAAGATCAGATAAAATTATTATGCTCCCCATGGGATATAACTATTAATCAAACTACTATCTCTCAAAATCGTGCATTCCATTGACCTATTTTTTTCTTGTTAGGACTCTGATCAATGGGTATTCAGCAAGATAAAATATTGTTATCTAGACTTGTAATAACAAAAAAACTTGTTATATCCTCTTCAAAACTTCGTTGTAATACCTGCTGCTTTTCTTGCCACTGCTATTGGTTTCATGCAATTTTATCATGTTGTCACTCATCTGTACTATTAGTTTCAAAAGATATGAGCTTTCATATTTTAAAAAAGGAATACTTGACTTGCTGTCATTCTTGCATCTACCATCGATTTCAAACTACTTTATAGTGGTATGACTTATCTGAACTATGAACTTGAAAAGTTTTGTTCATGTCATAAGGTTGAAATATTGGATCAACTTTCTGTGTCACTTCAGTCAGTATAGACACACCTTTAGCAAGTTTTTTTCAAATTACTATTATTATTATTATTATTTATTCAAACCTTCATTTTTTTGGTGCTGGAAGTAATAGGGGGGAAAAACATACTTCCATATGGACATTTTCTCAATTTCCACTTGACATGGATCGATCTAGATTTTAGCTGAAATGAATTATAGGATCAAACAATGGCTTGATGCCACTGAAAAGTAACATAGTTTCTTTTCATTCAGATCTTGAGTTATGATGTTTCCCTGTATGAAGAAAAATTAATTTGAGGAACCTTGACAATGCATAAGCTTTCAGCAGTCAAGCGTTCCTATGTTATTTGATACTGTAAAGCTGTTTCTGCTGGCAAGAGAGGACAGAAAATGCAAATTCATACTAGCCTATGTATCTCGAGCTAAAACGTAAGTAACCTAGCTGCTTGTTATATCTTAACCCTCATGTTTCATTGCCTGCTTTGATAAATGTTTCTCTGTTCCTTATCTGTTCTTGCTCTTATGATATGACTCATTAAAATAGCTGTTGATTTAGTTGGTTACTAATGAGATCTCAACACCTCAAGCATATTATCTGATGTTAGAAAACCATGGACCATGGTTAATTCAATGTTCACATCATAGCTGTTGATTTGGTTGGTTACTAATAAGATCTATGATATGATTTTGGTATAAATTCTTAATCTTTTTCTCATTTAATTAAAATTTCTAACTTTGCAGCATGGACTCAATGATCATCAGTGAAGCTTCTAAGCATGGGATGCAGATGAGAGAAGTGACTGGGACTCGAAGTATCGTTGGGAATCTTGAAGGAGTCATCTTTGAGATTACTCTTCAATAACAGCATTGAATACAAGGGAAAAAAAATTAAAATACAGTACTTTTAGTGTTTGTACAAGGTTCTCGTATGCAGAAGAAATTCTTCTAAGGACAAGTAGGTGAAAAGCTCGAAATGCACTTTAGAAACAAGTGTAAGAACAGGTCGGAGTAGGATGAAAATCAATTTTCGATCATAGACATAAGACAATTTTCTGAGAATTGTAATTTTCTATCTTTAATCAATTTATTTATCTTTCTGAAGGTGAACTTCTGTTGAGAATACTATACGCCACAATAAAGGCAATGGACTTACCCAACAAGAGTAAGTTAGGGACCGAAACACTGACTGCTAATGGGTAGAATGGGAGTGAGTGACAAACTGACAATACAAAGCACTTACAAGAGCTAAAGAATGCATTCTCATTAATGATATAAATGCCAGAACTACATAATGATTCTATATATATTATGGAATTAATATCTTACACAATTTGTCCATAAATGAGAAGTATTCTACATTGGTTGGAGATCACATGAATAAGCCTAATGAAAAAATGTCATAATTAAGAAGAGAGGGGAAAGAAAGAAACTTAAGAATAATTTTTAAATATTTGATATCAGATTCTTTAACAGACGGGTAAGCTTCTTTGGTAACTTGCAAAACCGACCCACCTGTTGTAGTTATATTAAAGAACCTAATAACAAATACTTAACTAAACTGCACCAGACAGTATGGCCACAGAATCCATTTGCCAGATTACTAGGCCACTACAATTTTTACATTCCCCTTTTCATGGTGCAGAACCTATGAATGTTTTAGTCTAAAAAAAAAAAAAAAAAAAGCTTCCTTCTTCAAATCATGAAGGTTTTAGTCCAACACTTCAGAGGGCCAAAGTTGCTTCCACATTGAAATCTCATGCTCATTCTCAACCTTTCTGATTCCTCCATAGAATCCATCAGCTTCATTTCCCTCCTCCCTATGATCCTTCCTATTGACTGTTGTCCGCCTCCATCGAGAGCCGGGAGTGTAGTGATTGAATTCTAGCACAACTGTGTCTGCAACCAATCCATTCAGTATCAAATAATCTGTTTGAATCCTAGGAATTTCTTTTCAGAGATTGGCTATAACTAAACAAGGCTTATGCTATGATTAGCAGTGGGGGAATTGTGATAGAAATACAGCAACCAGATAATGACTTCATATCTTACAACACGTTACAACTATTCAACAAATTGAAGCAATCCTTCAGTATCATTTTAGTTGTGCTATCAATTTCAAGTTGTAATCATTTTACAATTTACAAATTTTAATCTAATGAAAATGAGATAAAACCAATATGTGATGGACATATAAAGAACTGTATTTTACGTTTTGGCAGCAACGTCATCTCCCACAAAAATTCATTGCAATGCAAATTGCTCTTCTCAACGCAGGAATTGATCAAAAGTTTTAGAATAAAAGCCATTTTTCTGGTCAGACAGCTTATCTAAAATAAAATATATCACAGAACAAAAACCCCATGTTCGCTTACTCAAAAGCTCCAAACAGATAGGTAATGTCAACTATCAGGGGAAGTCAAAGAGATGTTAATTTCAGATGAGAGGACATTACACTCCAGTCATGTTTGAAAGTTGATATCTTCATAAAGAACATAAGATAAAAACATGTATATATTTACATAGAACAAGTGACAGTACTTTGGGATGTTGAGATGAAGCTAACATAAAACATGACTAGAGATCATCAACTATTTCCAGGGTAGAGAGACATGAGGACAATCTTAATGATATAAATTGATTCACACTTAGTGTCAGCCAAAAAATCTTTATTCACAGCCAAGAGGCTATAGATGATTGATTCTGAGTGGTGAGACACAATAGGTTTGCATACCAAGAAAAAAAAAGGAAAGAATTTGGAAACTAATAATGACCAAACCCCACATATGAAGAAGACTACTACTAGAACCGAAACAGAACCTATAAAATAAATTGGGTTCCCTTAGCATCGTTGGCAATAAATGAATCCACCAAGACACAAGCAATCAATGTGTTGGTGGAAATGATAACACAGTGACCATGATATGTCTAGGGGACCAACCAAACAACATATATATCAAGTGGTCCACTTTTTGATAAATTACACTCAAGGAAAGGAGACCTGGCTAAATTTTAGTGGTCTGTCATAGAAAACTTTGCTATCAGTAAATTTTTTTTCCTTTACCTCCCTATGACACAAAATATTGTAATGGACTAATGGTTAATTATAATACAGCAGATTGTAAATTTGGCATTCGCCGAATTCCCTTGTCTTAGAAATTTCCTGATATTTTCCTTTGATATTAAATCCTGTTATATCTAAGGAAACAGAACTCAACTAAATCCAGCAATCATTCTTCCAAGTTCCAACCACATTCAAGAGTTAAATCTCTAACTCATATATATATATATATATATATAACTCAGTTAAATGAATGTGAAATTGACTCACCACTATTATGGCAACGGCAGTAACTTTCATTCCCATCACATGATTCAAGGTGACCAACAATACCATACCACCAACCTGCACCATAAACGTACATCTAGTCATGCGTTAATTCATTTTGGGTAAATATAATACCAGTCATTTACATCTGCACAATATCTCTATTATGGATCAACTACAAGACGATTAACATCAGAAAATCAAAATTATAAAAGTCCAATCTTCTACTGTCAGAATCTTACTCACATGATGAGTATAAGATAATGAGATATTTTTTTTCCTCAAATAACCAATATCAAATTTGTGGCTAACATTTGTGGGTAAAGACTCAATTAGGTACAACTAACAAAGTGGAAGTAAAAGACAAACAAGAAAGGAACAAACCGTAAGGAAACTCTTTGTTTCTTCTCCACTGAATCTCTATGTGATCACCAGGACGCAAATTGTTCAGACAATCAGAGATATGAAGAACATGTGGAGGAGTATCAACAGGTGATGCTCTTAGCCTTTCCCATGAAATGCCACTCTCTATTGCCACTGCCCTACTTCCATGAGGAGGATACCTGCAATTACACAATAATCAATACTTAGTCTTAGAATTAGACCACCAGATCTAAATTTATCTATATTTCTCCTCTTCAAATTTCATCAAGAAAATCAATCAGCATGGCCAAATCAAACTATGATACAGATTCATTAATCTCTGTGAATCATGTCCAATTATTACCTGGCTTGGAAGGTGTCGGTGCGTGGATCATAACTTAGCTCAGCATCATAACAAGATAACATGAATCCAACATGTCCATTCTACAACAGAACAAGTAAACATATATTACCAAGGCATATATAAATTTTTAATTTTCAAACAGAACATGAAAATAGAGAAGGATTGATCAGAAATAATACCTCACGGTTATAGACCTGAGCAGGGAACCAGAAATTGCCAGATTCAAGAGCAAGATACCAATTCATGACTGAATCAATCGGCAAAGAATTCTGCTGCTTGCTGCTGCTGCTATTGTTATTATTATTATTTGAAGCAACTTTTAATAATCTAATCCATGAAAAAGGCCAATAAGCACCAAGAGGTAGAAACCTCAATAACCCCTTTCGCTTGGCTTGTTTTTGAGTGTTGTCATCATGTTTTGAAGCAATATACACTTGCCACTGCTTGTAGGCTGCTTTACCAATGACTCTACCCCATTTCTGATTCATATGCCTTTCCCAAAAATAATCACTCACGCATCTCTCCCTCAAGGAACGACAAACACCAGCCATTTTACAAAGAGCAGGAGGAGGAAGCCTTTCAAGAATGCATTCTAAAACCAGCTCTGGCAAGTCCAACACAGACAAGTCTTGTTGGGAGTAGTCATGCTCAAGATTCTGATTCTCTACTTTTTTTGAAGAACGGGACTTGCTCAATTGGGACGACATCCTTGAAGGAATTTGCCAAATCAACTTTGAGATTGAGTTTAGAGATAAAAACGAAAAGGAAATCAGTCTGATCTCACACGCCCATGGTGGGAGTGGCTTAAGGGGAGGAAAAGACTTTAAAAAGACGAAGAAAGAGAGACAAGTGATGAAGTAGAGAAGCATTAGAAGAAATCTTAAATCTTTAAACTCGGGTCAAACTTGAGTTTTGCATATATATTATTGTTGAGGTGTGGTCAGTGGAAGAGCCAATAGGGAATAGTGGAAAAAAGCAATGGCCAAGGCTAATAATAATAGGAAAGAAACCCCCCCAAACGAGTGATTTTCATTGACCTCACAGTTCCACAACACAACACAACACAACACAACACAATACCTCTTAGGAAAATAAATAAATGAAGCAATTTAAGAATCTTTCAAAGCTCAAGCTAGCACCTTTAAAAGGTGAGGTTTTTATTGATTGCTTTGGACGAAAGCCCACCACAACCCTATGGTGGGCCTTCTTGCCAAAGCTTGATATATATATATATATATCAGCAACGAACTACGGTGGAAATTGCCTTGATCTTGAACTTGAACCTCAGTTTATGGTAACTAATAAGAATGGTTTTATTTATAGCTAATTCCCAACCGTACAGTGTGGTTATTAGTACAGACAAACTAAACAGCTGTCTACCAAAGAAAGTGTACAGAAGGCAGGATTGAAAGCGAAAACTAATGGAAAATGATATAGGCAATAAAAAGACGGAAAAATAACTAGTCTAGATGCAAAGACTCATATCTCCAGATTCAGTAAATAAATCTCTTGGTAAGTGAATAAATCTTTCTTTGTGTCTTCAATAATGGATCTGGGTAGTGAGAATAAGGCAACAGGGGGATGCATACATATACATATATATATATATATAGGCTTAAGTGCACTTTTGGTCCCAATACTATGACTAAGGTTTCAATTTGGTCCCATAACTATTTTTGTTGCAGATTTGGTCCCAAACCTTCGCAAAAAGTTTCACCGTTAGTCCTCTGTTCACTTCCGTCCAATTTTCTCCGTTAAATGTGACGTGGCATGCTGACTGGGATGCTGACGTGGCAAAATCAAATGAGATGGA
>QANZ01033046.1:0-19515 GCA_003254925.1 Chamaecrista fasciculata
CATATCTAAAGGATGATTGACCCTAGGGCACAATCTCCATCACTACCCGCCCAAGAGCAAGCCAGGCTATCTGACTTCCTGCTCGCCAATGGCGACATTTTCGCGTGGTCTGCATCGGACATGCCCGGCGTCGACCCCCAGCTGGTCATGCATTCCTTGGATGTTGACGACCGCCCTGGAGTTTTTCAAAAGAAACGAGTCCTGGGGCTAGAGCGGCAGCTCGCCGCCAAAGATGAAGTAAACAAACTACTGGCGGCCGGGTTCATCCGGGAAACCAAGTACCCTACCTAGCTGTCCAACGTCGTTCTGGTCCCCAAGCACAACGGCAAGTGGCGGATGTGCGTGGATTTCACGGACCTCAATAAGGCGACCCCCAAGGACCTTCATCCACTCCCCAGCATCGACAAGTTGGTGGACAACACCTGCGGGTACGCCACCTTGAGCTTCCTCGATGCCTTCTCGGGTTACAACCAGATCAGGATGAATCCTAAGGACGTCGACAAGACGGCCTTCATCACTGAACAGGGCATCTACTGTTACAACGTCATGCCCTTCGGCTTGAAGAACGCAGGCGCCACGTACCAACGTATGATGGACAAATTCTTCAAGGACAACATCGGCAAGAACATCGAAGTCTACGTTGACGACATGGTTGTCAAAACGAAGGCTGGTGGCGACCACCTGGATGACCTGCAGGAAATCTTCCAGATTCTCCGCCACTACCGATTGCGCCTCAACCCCGCCAAGTGCGCTTTCGGGGTCGCCGGAGGCAAGTTCCTAGGCTTCATGATCTCCCAACGTGGGATAGAGGCCAACCCGGACCGGTGTCAGGCCATCATCGACATGGCGTCCCCAAAAACGCTAAAAGAGGTACAACGCCTCAATGGGCGCATAGCAGCGCTCCACCTCTTTCTGGCAAGATCGGGCGACCGGTGCTTACCCTTCTTTAAGACTCTTAAAGGAGGAAAGAACTTCACCTGGACAGCCGAGTGTGAAGAGGTGTTCCAGCAACTGAAGGCGTACCTGAGCAGGCCGCCTATCCTCACCACCCCCACGCCCGGCAAGCCGATCTATGTATACCTGGCCGCAACCGATGTGGCAGTTAGCTCCGTCTTGATCATCGAGGAAAAAGACGAGTAGCGACCCATCTACTTTTTCAGCAAAGTCCTCACGGGCGCCGAGACACGATATCACTTACTTGAAAAGTTGGTGTACGCCCTACTCGTTTCCACGAGAAAGCTGCGACCCTACTATCAACAATACGTGATCATTGTCCGCACCGACCGCCCCATGAGGCAAATCATTCATCAGCCCGACATCGCAGGCCGCCTGGTCAATTGGTCGATCGAGCTCTCCGAATTCGGCCTGACATTTGAACCACGACGCGCCATCAAAGGCCAAGCTCTGGCCGACTTCGTCGCTGAGATGACGCCCGCCAATCCAACCCCCATCGTGTGGAACCTCTACATTGATGGGGCCTCGTCCGCCAAACTCCGCTGCGCAGGTGTGATCGTCGAATCCCCTGACGGTTACAGTATCGAGCAGACCATCGACATACGCTTCCCGGCCACAAACAATCAGGCCGAGTACGAAGCACTCATCGCTGCCCTCGAGCTCGCCGTGGGCATGGGCGCCCAGGACATCCATGTCTATAGTGACTCCGAGCTGGTGGTTGGCCACATGAAAGGAGACTTTGAGGCCAAGGAGCCCACTATCCTCAAGTACGTGGAAAAGGCCAAGTACATCCTCCGCCATCACATCCGGGCCGCCTAATTCTCGCACATCCTACGTTCTAAGAACACCAGAGCGGATGCTTTAGCCAAACTGGCCTCTAAGCCAAACGCCCGAGGCCGTTCCTCCATCATTCGCACCACTTTAGAACGCCCATCTATCGAGGGTCCCATGGTCCTAGCTATCTCAACAACGACTGATTGGCGAACGCCCATCATGTCCTACATCCGGGATGGCACCCTCCCGGCGGACAGGAGCGAAGCCCGAAAGGTTGTACGCCGGGCTGCCCACTACTTCCTCTGGGGGAACGACCTTTACCGACGAGGTCACTCCATGCCCTGCCTCAGATGCGTGGGACCAAATGACGCGCGCCTCATCCTCGAGGAACTCCACGAAGGGCTCTGCGGTTCACACCAGGCGGCGCCCACACTGAAACGCAAAGTACTCATCTCGGGGTACTATTGGCCCACGATCATTCGGGACGCTATAGCACTGGTGAAAACCTGCCGAAAGTGCCAAGAGCACGCTAATCGCATCCACATTCCAGGAGAAGACATGCGCCCAATGGAATCTCCTTGGCCCTTTGACGTGTGGGGGATCGACATCCTCGGGCCATTCCCGACCGCCACGGGCCAGCGCCGGTTCCTTATCGTCGCGATCGACCTTTTCACAAAATGGATCGAGGCTGAACCGGTCAAGTCCATCAGCTCTGCCCAGATGAAAACTTTCCTCTTGCAGAACATACAGTCACGTTTTGGCGTCCCCCAGCGAATCATCAGCGACAACGGCCGCCAATTCATCAGCGAATCCTTCCGTGATTTCTGCGCTGAGTATGACATCTCCCTCGGCAACACTTCAGTCGAGCACCCCTCGACCAACGGGCAAACCGAGCTCGCCAACCGCATCATCCTGAACGGGTTGAAGCGCAGACTCGACAACGCCAAAGGCCGCTGGGCGGACGAGCTCCCAACCGTCCTATGGTCTTACCGTATTACGCCCCAAGAGTCTACAGGCGAGGCACGTTACACCCTTACCTACGGGTCGCCTGCCATGATCCCAGCCGAGACCGCCTTCCTCTCCGACAGAGTCTTGTACTACAATGAGGAGGCAAACCGAGGTTGTCGGGCAATCGCCTTAGACGAACTTGAAGAGATGCGCGAAATCGCCAGCATCCGGCAGGCTGCCTACAAAGAGCGCATGGCAAAGTACTTCAACAAAAGGGTCAAACATCGATCCTTTGAAATTGGCGACCTCGTTCTTCGCGACATCGCCAACGATCGCCTGAACCGCTCACATGGCAAGTTGCACCCAAACTGGGAGGGTCCATACCGTGTCATCAGAGTTATCCGTGGTGGCGCGTACATGCTTTCTACATTAGACGGCCGTCGCTTACCAAACCCGTGGAATGTCGCAAGCCTCAGAAAGTATCTTGACCGTACGGTCAACAACATTACACTTTAATTCATTTATGTACTCTTGCATTTATGACATTCCTTGTACACTTCTATGTCGTGCAGTTATTCAATTCACGTAACGATCGCCAATATATTTACATTAATATAGTTACGGCATTCTTTTCCATTTACTCGATTCAGTTAAATTCACGATTGTTTCGATTACGCTAACTTAGGCACAGCCTAATCCACAACGACTTACTACACGTAACATACGCTCCAATGAAGAGCTCGAAGGCTGGAGGGACACCTCCATACGCTTTCTTTCTGGCGCTCCGCGCGCCCATGAGCCGAGAAGTTGCTCATACGCCATGCTGGTCCATTACCTCTTGGCTGGCTAGCCCAACAGTCCGATCCCCAACTCAGTTGGGCGGACACACACACCCACATACACTTGCGCAAATGTCACATACATCCAACAGATAAAACATAGCAACAGTTATATTTATCGCGTTAATCAAAATTGGCCTTACGGCCCCACATTAATTCTGGCCAAACGGCCATTAAATCCATCAACATAAACGGGCACACACGCCCTACACAAATTCAAAACAGGGCACACACGCCCAGTACAAGTTCAGAACGGGGAACACTCCCCAGGAATTACTAATCATTTACAAAGGATGACCTAGTCATCCGAGATGACCGTGGCGCCCGCTGCAGGTACATGCTCGCCACTACCCTCCCCGCCTCCGCCATCCGCTGCCACGGTCGGCTGCTCCACGTCCGCCGGCGGCACATAACCATCGTCCCCTGGCCTGAGCGGTGATCGCCCCTCTGCCGCCTCCAACTCATGGATGGTCCAGTCCTCCGGCAAGTCAGGCATTGGCTCGCCAGGCTCATCATCACTCGCGCGCATCCGGATCTCTTCCCCGCCACGGCCATCAGGAAGCACCTCAAAGGTGTAGTCGATGCTCGCTTCATTGAGCCCCGGGTTCAAAAGGTTTAGCTGCTTGCGGCAGTTCTCAAACCCCCGAGACGTGGCATTGACGTAGAACCAATACCACTGTCTGCGCTCATCACGGCGCGCGCGTTCAATCCGCTGGGCCTCTCCCGCCTGGTAAGCCTCCAGCTCTGCCTTCGCAGCTGCAGCCTCCCCCCGCTGCACCCCTGCCTCCCGGACTGCCTCCGCGACCTCTTGGTCCGCCTTCTTCCTCCTTTCCCTCTCCCTCTTCTTCTCTTCCTCCAGCTTCTTCAACTGCGACCGCCCGGCCTGAGCTTCCTCCAGCGCCTTGTCCCTGGCAGCTTCCAGTGCTTTCAGCTGCTCGGCCCCACCGGCCGTTCTCGCCTCCTCTCTCAGGCGGGCTGCCTCCTTTGCCAGGTTGTGCGACAATGTCTGCGCCGCGTGACACGCCACGGACGCTATCATGCTGTGTGCTGCCGCATAGTCTGCTGGCGGGCGCTTGTAGGCATCGGCCACCAGGGAGTCATGCCACTCGTAGGTACCATTGGAGTAGAGGAACTGAATGGAGGCTATTCCAGAGAACCGCCCCTTGCTTGGCTGTGACGGCAAGTAGGGAAACTCAACCTCCCCGTTCTCGTTCACCCTCCGGGCAGCCAGCATATCCATCCGTGGGTTGCTCGGCCCATCGCCATCAGGATGGCTCACCTTGATGAAGCGGTCAAGCTCTTCATCATCCCAGTGGATAAACACCCCGGGATCCACCGGACTGCTGACACGCGCCCTTTTTGCTGGCGGGCCCTCCTTCTCGGCTACCCCCGCCGGACCTGTCCCCTTCCCGTCGGGCCTCCTCCCTCGATCAGACGGTCACCCGCCTGTCTCATTCCGCCAATTGCTAACACTGGTGGCCCGGCTCTCCTTCTCGACGGGCTCGCCGACGCCTGTCCCGCGCCTCCGGAAGCTACTGGAGCACGAGATGAAGGCCCTGAAGCTCTCGGCCTCCCACCAGGCGCAATTGGCGGCGCCCGCATCCCAGCCGATGCCCTACCCTGCGCGCGCCCCTGCTCTCCACCCCTCTCCGCCCGGCCTGCCGCGGCCGAGCTCCCGGCGCCCTGGTTCTCTGGCCTTCTCTGCGCCTCAGTCATCGCTGCAAAGCAAACAAACTCGTTAGGCGCAGCCCAAACGACCACATCACACATAAAAGAAGAAAGCAAATATCAGTTAACATATTACATGTTTGCACATAATTCCGGTAAAACGAACTAAGGAGCCTATCCGTCCGCCGCTCCTCCTCGCTCAGATGCCCTCTCTTAATAGGGCTCACCCTGTGATGGCATCCGACCACGCCACGGGAAACAACGGGCGATCATCCTCCTCCCTCACCCACCACGGGCGCTCCACACCATTCTGTACAACAGGGAGATACCTGTCTTTCTAGTTCTTCCAGTTGCTGATGCTCGCAGGAAACCCACTCAGGCTCCCCCCTTTCCTCTAGATGTTCACCCGCCCGTTGTCCCCGGGTTTTACAGCAAACCAGTATAAAAATAGTCTCACAGTGAGCTCCACGCCCACTGATCAACCAGCATACTGCAAAAACTTCAAGCTCCGCCAGCCGTTGGCCATCAATTGCGCTGGACAGCAGTTGAGGTGATTTAGCAGTTCAACCTCAAAATCGGTGAAGGGCAATTCGAAACTACACTCCCCCAACAACACTTCATGCACGATGAACCCTCGCCGATGAGTCCACCACATCGAATTATTGTCGTCCCACACGCCGACGGCCATGCCGCTAGCCTCGCGGCCAGAGCCTGGCCCAAAGTACATCTCTTGGGCCGCCTCCAAATCCTCCTCGCTATCAAATCTTGATGGCTCCGCTGGCGGGCCCTTGGTCGCCCTAACGTCGGGGTTCCCAAACCCCTCTGCAGCATCCCACGTAACCTCGTCGCGTGACATGATCAGGCGCTCCCCCTCGGCCGCCGATCCACTCAGGGGGCCCGTTGGCTCACCCATTAACATCACCGGTTCCTCTTCTTCCCGGTCAGAGAGCTCCAGCACTTGCTCCTCCTCCGTCCTCTCCGACGCGTTTGATGGTTCCAAAGCTACTAGATCCATCCTCCCCTATAAACACCCCGCGCGCCCTTTGCGTCGTTTGCCCTCTTTGCTAGCAACTCGACCGCCTGCAGCACAACTTCGTCCAACGAGCGACGAACCTCTTCCAAATCTACAGAACTACTGCCCTGTGTAGTCAAACTACTAACTCTACTTAGTTCTTCACCCTCTTCTAACTCCCTAATGACCACCATGGTCTCTACCGCTCGCCAGAAACTCAAGATCACAAGGGATTAGAAGGTACCTGAAGACTTGGTTAGTTGTTGGTTGAACAATTTGAGGCGCTCGCCCTGATTATCAACTACCGCACCCCTTGCAACCTGCTAACAGGAGAACACGTGTCATCGTATGACCCAACATACGCACATCGTACTAACGGACGCCCGTCCCGCACTAACGGGGCGCACGCCCCATTAACCCAGAAACATCCCCCTTTTTCAAGGAACATGAACACGATGAACAGAAAACCAAGAAAAATCCAAAACCTCAACCCCCTACGTCCGTACCCACACCCATTTTCGTTGTCTCTCGCACATAACTCACACCCTACAGCGATGAACCACCATATCCATACCAGGAAACACCTATCCCTTTCCAATCCCCAACCCATTTTCGCCATTACTCGCGACGGACTCACCACCACACAGGCACAACGATGAACATTCGACTAGCACACAGTCAAACCCTAACCCAGGCAAAATGAAGCAAACTCGACAGAAAGTACTCACCAGAAAACTTCTCGCTCGGACCGATTCCCCTTCACGGTCACAACGCTTCGATTTCCGGCGACAGCTATGCAACTCCAGCGGCTGAACTCGTCGACTTCCTCTTTTCTCTCTCCTCAGAACTCGAACGCAGGCAAAAGTGCAAAAGACGCTGCCTTTAGCCCTTTTATACCCTCGCAAGCGCGGTATACGAGGCGTTTCTGAATTTTCAAATTTTGGCCTCCCGGGTTGCGACACGTGTCTTTGACAGGACAGCGCTACCTACCACAGACCGCCCGCCTTGGAAATCTCGACGATCCATTTTCCCTCGATATGGACGCCTGACTTTTCCCGTTTCCCCCTTCCGCGGGAGACAAGTACTCCTGCACATTTTGGGCGTATGCCTCCAAGGTTTTGCCTCCAAGGGTTGCCGCCAAGGGTTGCCGCCAGGGGTTCCCACCAAGGGTTGCCGCCAAGGCCTTGCCACCACGGCTTTGCCGCCAAGGCCCTGCCGCCCGCCTAAGTTACGTGCATACCCCCGGCGTCGGTTCCATCGATCGCTTCCCTCTCTGAGCGCACGCCCAGAGGCAGCAACGGACGCACACATTGGCTTCTTTAAGTAGGGACTTGTGATACATCACTATTTGGGCGTACGCCTAAACGACCCTCGAACCGGGCCTCTTCTCCCCTCCACGCCTTGCAAGGCGCCTTCGAGCCAATCGGGTGCCCTCTGCACAGTTAGGGGCGGCCATGATCCATCCAGGGTCTTGGCGCATGCCCCCCCAAATAACACGTAGTCATCCACGACTACCTCGCCCCGCAATCCACGCTGCGGGAGATCGTGGGCTACTGACTTGTCCATACCCACGATCTCCAGTTGCCTGGCGCCCGCCATGCGAAGCGACACGCAATCACCCACGATTGCCTTGCTCCGCAAATCTCGGTCTCCACCATCTCCGCTGGTGGAGATCGTGTCTGGTTACGTGGTCCGCCCCGCTCGCTGGCCACCTCTCTCCTCCCTGCTCTATAAAAAGAGCTCATCTCAGCAGTTCAAGGTTAGCTACTCTTTACACTCCAGAATTCTCTTACTCTCCTATCTCTCTCTTACTAACTTGAGCATCGGAGTACTCTTCGCAGGGCCCCCCTGTGAAGCTCTTGCAGGTTCTTGTTCGACTCTTGGCTCTTGCAGCCCACATCCGGTGAACTAGGTAAGTGCTGCCCATTTTCTAGTTCATCAACTATAAAAGAGGGCTGACAGTTTGCATTGCATGGCATTGCTTCTTCGACTTCAAGGATAATGAAATTTGAAAAAAAAAATTATATAAGTGACCATAGTGGTTTGTTCCAATTTGGTGAGGGTTCAAACTGTTATTGAACAAAACCGCCAAAAAATTGTAAATATCAAACTAAACCTAACCAATCAATCATCAGTTTGGTTTAGGTTTGCTTTGGTATGGTTCAGTGTAGTTCGGACCAATCGTTTTGGTTCGATTTTGAACATCACTAAAATCGGGTCCTGAAAGTGTGTTGTTTGTTTTATAGTCAAACAAACGAAGTTGGTCATATCTCTATAGTTTCAAGTCCGAATGTGACAAATTCAAAGCTACAAGTTACTATTAACAAGTCATTTTTTTGTCCAATTGGAACCATCAGCAGATGAGATCAAATCGGGCTCGAAAGTGAGTTTGAGATTGATTTTTCATAAATTTGTACACTTTGGTCCAAGCATACTTTCGAGCCTAGTTTGATCTTTCCTCTTAACTATCTCAATTGGATAGAAAAAGAATTTGTCAATAGTAACTTATAGCTTTAAATTTGTCGTATTCGGATTTGAAATGAGAGAGATATGATCAACTTAATTTGTATAGTAGGCATTGTTTTGCTAGCTTAAATATCCTTGAAATTTTTGCTGGTTTGTGATGATTTTTTATACCTTAAATACTGTAAAATGTTGGATTGAAGTTTGGACTAATTAAAAATTTAAATAAAATAAAAAAAGTAAAAAAAAAAAACATTATTTGACCTTATAACATATTGTTGACAATGATATTAACGAAAATTGATATTTGAGAATACTATTATAAAGTAAATTATACAAATATTATAAATATTATGTTTGCCTAGTTTTACTAAATTTTGAAATAGAAGATTTATTTTTAGAAGTAATTTCATTCTTTGTAATATATTATTGGTCAATTAATAAATATTTTAGCCCTCAAATTGTGAGATCAATTTTATTTGTCATAAAATTAATTTTTGTTCCATTTTTATATTTAAACTTTTATATTTGTTTAATTTCACCGTCAGTAAAAATGTGATTTCTTCTAATTTTATTTGTTATTTTTAATCTAGAGAGCTAATTAAGATGAATTATTTCTTTTTCACATCTGCGATAATAAGTGAGTTGACAAAGAGAAAAAAATAATAGTCTTTTTTAATAACAAAATGCAGAGAAATATTTGCGGTTGATTTTTTAACTTTTATTTTTCTCATTGCAAACTACTTGATCACTTATTACAACACATATGGAAGAGAAATTATCTATATTAACCGTACTTGTTAAAAATAATGGCAAAAGCAAGACAAAATCAAATTTAGAACTAATAATAATAAAACAAATGTGAAAATTTGAAGACCAAAATAAAATAAATAATAATTTTAAGACCAAAATAATGGAAATGGCTCGATACTTTGAAAATTAAAAAGACTATTTGACTTATATTATTTAATAAGTTTTCTAATTTTTTTATATTATATATATTATCTTATCTTAAATATCTACAAATTAAAAACCCTGGCCGGCCCAAAATCATACTTTTCTTTCCCGTCTTATTATATTTCAAACAACAAAATGTTTTAATTAGATTAAATTTTAATATCATGAAATATTAAAATATATATTTTTTCTTGAACTAAAAAATGAAAATAAAACAAGATTTTGATATATATATATATATATATCCGACAAGGGTATTGGTAAAATAACCAGTCCACGTACGTAACCGTAACTAATTAACAAAATATGGAGAGGAATGCATTGAATTGCACTACATATATTTCTTGGTGTGCACAACACTATGCTATGCAAATTACAATGTTGTGTACGCAACACAACAGCCCCAGCTCAATTTGAGCCATAATGCAAAATCACATCAAAGAAAAAAACCTTGAGCACTAAATTTTTTTTTTTCTTGGATAAAAATAATGTAACTAAATAATAATTATTTTGTTTTGAAAACATATACATATAAATTGTTTAATTCTTTCCAAACTCCTAGATGTGATGGAAATTAATTCTAGAGTTATATCTCTTGGGAGTTTAAAGGAGAATTTTATTTTAGATAAATATCATGGAGACATGGACAGCTCTAATTATGCTTCAAAATCTGTGCAGTCTTTAAAATATATTGTATGTTTAATCTTTAATTATTTTAAACCAGAAGTACAAATTTTAAAATAATTTAACTATGACAAATTGGAGTTTATACAAAATTGTCCAATAGTCTAGGGTGGGCGTACTTAAAAATTTAAGGCCAAAATGCAGAGACACCCCCTGAGTTTTAGGGTTGGTGCACATAACACCCCTGAGTTTTTAATTTGTGTAAATAGGACCCATGAGTTTTCAATTACGTGCAAATAACACCCTTATGTTGAATTTAGGCCAAATCAGTGAGGGTATAATAGTAATTTCATAAAAAAATCTAGGCCAAAGTCCTATTTTGATCCCTCAAGTTTCTTCAAAGTTTCTAAAAAGTTCCACCGTTAGTCTCATTTCAATTTTCATCCAATTTTTTTGTTAAATAAAAGAAAAAATTTGTTTACATTACCCAAAAAGCTTTATTTTTTTNTTTTAGAAACTTTGAAGAAACTTGAGGGATCAAAATAGGACTTTGGCCTAGATTTTTTTATGAAATTACTATTATACCCTCACTGATTTGGCCTAAATTCAACATAAGGGTGTTATTTGCACGTAATTGAAAACTCATGGGTCCTATTTACACAAATTAAAAACTCAGGGGTGTTATGTGCACCAACCCTAAAACTCAAGGGGTGTCTCTGCATTTTGGCCAAAATTTAAAGAATCAAATATACTAATTGTATGTGGGGCAGTGGGGCTTAGTTCAAAAAATGTGATAGTTTATATTTAAATTTTTTAATATATAGTATTCTTTTGATTTTTACGTAAAGTAATTATAAAATATTTTCATGTTTACTAAATATAATTTAGGCAAAAAAAATACTTTGGGTATATCCCCAATGTATGAGGTCAGTTTCAGTGATACCTCTAAAGTTTTTTTTTTTAACTAATTTTACCCTCAAAATATTTGAGTTAAAATGTGCCCTAAAATAAAAGGTACAATTGACTTAAAAATAAAATTTGGAGGTGAAACTAAAACTTATTTCATACTTTAAGGGTATCAAGAGTACTTTTGCGTATAACTTAATTTATTAATAACATTAATAATCAGGTTTTATTAACATTATTAATTGATTTCAATTATTTGATGTTATTTAAGTAATTATATTTTATTTTAGGTCAAAAACCTCCTTTAATCCATAATGTTTACCCTAAGTTCCGTTCTGGTCTCTAATATTATTTTTCTTTCGTTTTGGTCCTTAATGTTTCCTAAAAGTTTCATTATTAATCTCAAACTATTGAATATGATCATATCTCTCTTATTTCAAACCAAAATGTGATTAAATTAGAGCTACAAGTTGAATTTGATGAGTTCTTTAATTTATTTGCCCAATTTGAGTCATTGTCAAACGAGGTCAAATTGAGCATGAAATCTCCCTCTTAAATGGGCCGCTTATTTCATGAATTTGGTCATATCTCTCGCGTTTCAAGTCTTAATGCAACAAATCAGAGTTACAAATTACTCTTAACGAGTTCCTTTTCTATTTAGTTGGGGATATTGTTGATAGACGAGGTCAAATAGTACTTTGAAAGTAGGTTTGGTCAAAACATCAATGTTAACTTTTAATCTCGCCTGTCAACGGCCCCAACTAGATATAGAAAGAATTCGCCAAGAGTAGTTTGTAACTTCGATTTTTTTTATTCAAACTTGAAACAAGAGAGATATGACCAAATTCATGAGATAAGCGACCTATTAGCGAGTCCGATTTCATGTTCGATTTGACCTTATTTGATAAAAACTCCAACTGGACAAAGAAATAACTCATCATATTTAACTCGTAGCTCTGATTTAATCGTATTCGGGTTTGACACGAGAGAAATATGACCATATATTTAATCATAGGTGACCAATGATATGATGAAACTTTTTGAAAACATTAAAAACCAAAATAGAACCAAGAATAAACATTTGGGGACCAAAACTTAGGTAAACATCAGGGATCAAAAGAGGTTTTCAACCTTTATTTTATGAAACATAGAGAATGTCTTATTTAAAGAACTGATAATCATCAGGCAAAAAAAAAAAATTGATAATCATAATTAAGGAAATAAAGGTATTTTTATTTAGTTCAGATAAAACATAAATGAGTTGATAAATCATAAATTGTTAATTTTCTTCATTTTAATTTGAAATTTAATCATTTAATGCTTTTTAGTGCATATTTTAAGATCATTAGTAAGATAACATTTTCCAGCATCAATATATAGGAGATGACAATAATGAATTGATCCATTGATTTTTAAGCATATCTTTCTGTGATAACTATAAAATCACTTTCTTCCCAATCCCTTTACTTATATGTGCCTCCTTATTTGTTAAGTGGACACTGGACACAAAGCACGTGGCACATCTTCTGGAAAGTGTTCGTCTTTTCACTTTTGTAAAGGCATATTATATCTTAATTGTTTTTTTTTTTTTAACTTTAGTATGATAATAGTAAAATTAACATCCAACTTTAAAAATATAATAAAAACTTTTTTGTCAAAATCTCAAAGTGGTCCTTAATATTTCATTTGTTTCAGATTGGTGCTATATATTTTTCATAATTTTTAAATTAGTTTCAAACCTACTTTCTTACTGCAATTTAATCTTATTTGCTAATGGTCTTGAAGGATTTGGGATCTTCAAGACCCGAAACCCAACCATAATTATAAATCTAGGCAAGTATGAAAAATAAATTGTGGAACTTACAAACCTGCACGTCATCGCTAATATTCTGAATCTTGCTATTGCCTCGCTCTACCAAGTTTGTTAGTCTGATCTCCAATCGTTGATCTCCATCACGAACTCCACAAACGGTGAGACTCTACCTACTAGAGGTAGAACCATAATTCCACGACAGATCGTGGAAGAACAACTCTAAGGGAGAAAATATTACTATATGGGTTCTCTCAATATGAGAGCCCCCTCCAACACATGGAATCAACTTGCAATTTGAATGATGGGGAAAATTACTCCTATTTATAGGAGAATGGGAGAGCTCCCAAATACTAACTACTTGATGTGAGACTTAATTAAAATAACTCACATTCTAATGGTAAAACCCATAACTCAATTGGACTCCCACTTGGGCGGATATTTGACCCACAAAATCCCACATACTCCCTTGACTTCTATTATTTTAATTTACTATTTTATTTTATATTAATTATTAAATAAAAATATTATTATAATAATTAATATTGGGGTCCAAATATTTCTAAAGAATCTAGGCAAATCTTTCAAGTTCAGGTTCAAATCAAATTTGAATTTAAAAAAATTTAAAAAACAAAAATTTAAATTTTAAATTCAAAAAGATTTGACAATATCTTATTTCAAAAAGATACCTTAACATAATCTTTAAAACTCTTGACCTATCACAAAGATTAAACCAGAGATAACAACAAATATTGAAACTGGAAACCTAGCATATTCCTAAGTTCAAATCAAGAACATGAATATTATCATGGGAACCTACACATGTTCCTAAGTTTTGAAGAAATACAAAATTATGATTATCTTCTTCACATACATATGATAATATACATTTTATATATCATCTATCCCTAAAACATTTTAGGGAATGAGAGAACAACTATACATAAATAACTCATATATTTATACAAACCCCAAAAATAGATTTTGGGAAAGGGATAACTATATCCCTACAATATTTTGGAACCAAAAGTTCTTGGAGAGCAGAGAACTAGCATAACCTGTGTCTGATACCAATGAAGGATTTTGAATCCTTGAGACCGGAGTCAAGAACTCAAACCCGAATCATAATTATAAATCTAGGCAAGTATTAAAAACACATTGCGAAACTTACTAACCTAGACGCCATCACTAATATTCTAGATCTTGCTAGTGCCTCCGCTCTATCAAGTCTAATCTCCAAACGTTGGTCTCCTCAAGAACAAACTCCACCAAACGGTGAGACTCTACATACTAGAAGTAGAGCCATATTTCCACGACTAATCGCGGAAGAACAACTCTAAGAGAGAGAAAATATTACTATATGGGTTCCCTCAATATGAGAGCCCCCTCCAACACATGGAATCAACTTGTAACTTGAACGATGGGAAATTACTCCTATTTATAGGAAAATGGGAGAGCTCCCAAATAATAACTATCCGATGTGGGACTTAATTAAAATAACTCACATTCCAATAGATCAACCCATAACTCAATTGGACTCCTACTTGGACGGATATTTGACCCACAAAATCCAACAGGTCTCAACTTGGTAGAGAAAAGACTCTTTAAAAGTTAACAAATATTTTTGAATTCGTCGCATTCAAACATAAAATGAAAGAGATATGACTAACTTTGCTTATTTGATTGTGAAACGAGTGACCCACTTTCGAAATCCGATTTGACCTCTTTTCTACTGCCCCAATATAAAAGAGAAAGTATTCGTCAAAAGTAATTTGTAACTCTAAATTCGTCACATTTAAATATAAACGAGAGAGATATATAATAATATATTCATTAGTTTTGCTCCAATTTGAAAAATTATAGAAACTTGTAGAACCAATCTAAAACAAATGAAACATTTAAAACTAATTTGAAGTCTATCTCCTATATTTGGGCCAATTTAAAGTTTTGACCAACGTTTCTTAATAGAAGTTTAGACCAAAGTAAAGTTATTACTCGTTATAGATAGCAATCATATAATTTGCAATAGCCTCTTATATATACAATTTAATTGATGGAATATGCTGTTATATATATATATTTATTAAGTTGATATTTATTGATTTCAAATTTTCAACTTAATTACAATAAATGGCTTAAAGGCAAGGTTTTTGCAAAAGATATATATATGTATATATAGAGATTTTAATTTATACTTTTTTACTAATAATATTTTGGGTTAATTACACTTTGGTACCTTTTAGTTTGACTCGATTTCACTATAATACTTTGAGAGTCCAAAAGTGACATTTCATTACCCTGTGCTTTTTGTTGTTAACACAAAGGAGCCATGTAGTCGTTAGCATTTAATAGAAAATGTTGACGTAACCCAAAACGTGCTATATCGGGTTTTGGATATGTTAGCTCTATATATTTTTGGATATGTTAACTCTATATTTTTGGATTTGGATGTTAGAACTCTGTTGCTGGATTTAGATTTTAGTTCTATGTTGTTGAGTTTGGATTCTAGTTCTATGTATGGTGTTGGATTTAAAAAATTGTGTTTAAGAATTTGGACATATATAATTATTAAAAGAAAGTATTTGAAGTTGGCTGAATGTATTTAATTTATTAAAGAAATAATATTGTAACATATGATATTATTTCTTATATTTGTAATATTTTAAGAAACAATTTTCTTTTAATGAAATATTATATATATATATATATTTGCTAAAAAAATATTTAGATAATCATGATTTTGTAACGATATTTTTGCTACATATACATTCATATATAAAATTAACATGTTTTTGGTAGGAACTATATTGCTGTAAAAAAGACCTATAGTTGTTGCCAAATATCTTTTGTAGCGATATTCAGTTTGTTACAAAATGTTTGTATCAACAACACAATCACTGCAATTTGTATTTTTGCAGCGACGATTGGGTTGCTGCAATAAACCCTTTTGTAGTGATACTAAATGTGCTAAAAAAAAGACGTTTTGTTGCGAAGAAATCGCTTCCAAGTAGAGCCTTCTGCAATGATGCTATCGCTACAAAATCCATGCTTTTGTAGCGACACTTTAATTGACAAAATTCATTGAACTTTTTGCAGCGAAATTATCGCGGAAATTCCTCTGTTTTGGCAACGATATTATCGCTGCAAAATAAGTGACTTTGGTAGCGATGTATTTTGTCGTTGCAAAAATCTTTTGCAGCAAGGCTTCTTGTAGCGACTCTGCAATGACTATTTGGTCCATGCTAATACTCTTTTGCAGCGATTTTCGAACAATTGGCAATGAAGAATGGCACTGCAAATAGTCTAGTTTTTTGTAGTGAATCAGTGTAACGTGAATGTGAGATTCAAGATATGAAAGTGGACTATTGGGTGAAGAAGAACAAGAGTACACAAAGTTTGTAGAGAGAGTTGGGTGGGGGTGGGGGGGTTCAAGTGTGTTGTTCTATTATTATTATTATTTGTTTTTTTTTCTTGAAATTTCGTTTTTCTGTAATTATTTTGGGTCCTTGAAAAACTTGTGAGATAGTTGTTATGTATATAGTAGGAGATAGTTGTTATGTATATTTTTGCAAAAGATTTTGTATATTTTTTCTTTTGTCGTTAGCTTTTGTTCTTTGCATGGGTTTCAAAATGTTTCATTTAAGGGTAAATTCCACTTTGACACCCTGTTCTAAGGATTAATTCCACTTTGGTACCCTGTTCTTTCAAAAGTGACACTTTAGTACCATGTTCTTTCAAAAATGTCAATTTGCTACCCTATTCTTTCAAAAGTGACATTTTGGTACCTTGTTTTTTGGACCAATTTCTATTCTTTCACTATTTGTTACCCTATTCTATCTTTTTTAGGGTACCAAAGTGAAATTGGTCCAAAGAATAGGATACCAAAATGTCACATTTGAAAGAACAGGGTACCAAAATGATATTTTTGAAAGAACAGGGTATCAAAGTGGAATTGGTCCATAGAACAGGGTACCGAAGTGTAATTTACCCTTCATTTAATATTTAAATTTGTTGCAATTTTTTTATATATAATGAAATAAGGTTACTGTATTTCCTTGGATCTCATTTGCTAAATTTGCATATATGATGCTCGATATGGATTTTCTTTTTTTCTTTTGGCTATAAATTAAACATTATTAATTACTTTTAGGGTAAATTATACTTTGGTGCCTTGTAGTTTGGTCATAGAAATCCAAAAAAAATGGCAAAAGACTTGTTGGTGCCCCTAACGTTTGGGGTTAGTTTGAGTTATGCCCCTAACGTTTGTTTTGTGTCAGTTATGCCCCCAACTTTCACATTATTGTCAATTATACCTTAACCTCAATTTTTTTGGACCAAAGTCCTATTTTGGTCCCTCAAGTTTGCTCAAAGTTTCGTTCTTGTCCCTGAAGTCTCCGTCGATCTTTTCGGCGAGATACACGATGACTTCGACGACTACGTAAACTCCCAATCCAAGGTTTTTTTGTAATCCTAAGTTCAATGACGGCCTCTATTTTGCAAAAAAAAAAATTGACTGGCAAGCCACCGAAAAATTACAGAGTCGCCGGAAAATTTACACAATCGCCGAAAATCATATTTTTGATCATTTGTTCGCAAAATGCAGGCCGCCATTGAACTCAGGAGGTCAAAAAGCTTGGATTAGTAGTTCCCGTAGTCGTCGGGGTTGCCATGTATCTCGCTGGAACGTTTGCCTAGACTTGAGGGACCAAAACGAAACTTTGAGCAAACTTGAGGGACCAAAATAGGACTTTGGCCCAAAACAAATTGAGGTTAGGGTGGTATAATTGACAACAATGTGAAACGTGGGGGGCATAACTGACATAAAATAAATGTTAGGGGCATAACTGAAACTGACCTCAAACATTAGGGGCACCAACAGGTCTTTAACCTTTAGTTTGAGGACCAAAGTGAAAGTTACCATTAGTTTGAGGACTAAAATCAGTATTTAACCTTTAAAATCAAAACTGACCCCAATCAAGTTTTTGGGACCAAAGTGAAAGTTACCATTAGTTTGAGGACTAAAATCAATATTTAACCTTGAAATAGAAACCAACGACTAGTAGAAACTAGTGACTAAACTATTATAGAAAAACACTTGGTACTGAAATGTTGCTTTTTGACTCTCAAAGTACCAAAGTGGAATCAGGTCAAACCACAAGGTACCAAAGTGTAATTTACCCTAAGTTTTTAATAAAAATCAAATATGTAAAGTTAAGGAATATTTTTTATACAACTAAAATTAATACTATACAACACTAGATTTTCAAAAATTTCATCCTTATATTTTATATTTTGAGAAAACTTATAATTTGGCCTAAAATATTACATTTTATAGTCGAGTTCATTTATAAAAGGATTTAATTTCTCTTGAATTTTTATTTTTTATTTTTTGGTATAACCACTAATTCCATTCAGACCATGAGCGAACAATTAAAGCCATCCCAACAATGTTAACTCGTGGGCTGGGGAAACCCATGGTTTTTTTTTTTTGAACAAAAGAAGAGCCTTCATTCCATCAGCAAAAGAGAATACAAACACCAATGGAAAGACAAGAAACAACAACAAAACTAACAAAATTATCCTAAACCAACATCCTCATCTAACAAGCTACAATTCGTTCTTAAGATCCCAGCAAGAGGAGATGGAAGTGACATAACCCAACCCCAAGGGCACATCTCCCTAACACTATTCTTAGCCAACCAGTCGACTGCACCATTTGCCTTTCTCCCTATAGAAGATATAGAGAAATTGTCAATAGCACCCATCCTTGAGAAAATTGTTGGGAAATCCCGGAGCAAAACACGCAGCGGAAGCAAAAGCAAAATAAAATTTAAATGCGCTGCCCAAGATTTCCCACCCGAGATCCGCCAGTTGAATTTAAAACCTCGTTAGATAAGTGGTATACCTCAAAAATTCAATCGGCTTGGTTGTACTCAGGTGAGTTCGAGAAGTCCACTATCAGCGTCCTTCCTCTACCGGTAATCCACACGAACGGTTTATCGAACACCAAGGTGCTAGCCTTTCGTTCCTTTCTCCAAAGAAACCAGCGAACTGAATCTACAGAGTTTTCGATTCAAGAACTCTTTCTTGAACCAAAAGTGATGGTGGCGCAAAAGGAGAAGACAACAACAAAACTCCTTTTGTTTTTCTTCTCTCAAAACCCTAACAATCCTATAACTCGAATTTCTCACTAACTCTTTAGGAAAATTCGAATTCTCTCTCTAGGATGGGTGGGTGGCGATTTTTCTCTCTCTCTACAAGGAGGAAGATAAAATTGCACTTGTGAATTAGGTTTAGGCTAGGCGACTTTTAGACTATATAATTACCAAAAATATGGAATTTTATAATTCTAAAATCATGACATTACAATAATATCATATTTTAGGACTTGAATATCTAATTAAAATATTACCATAATATTTTAATTCAAATTCAAACTGCTATCTTGGCGAATCAAATGGAAGATCAAATCTTCCCTTGGGACCCACCAAGATAGGCGCCTAATGCCTTTCATTTTATTGGAATTTTATAAATAAAAAATAACTCCTAATTTTTAGTAA
>QANZ01033048.1:0-18296 GCA_003254925.1 Chamaecrista fasciculata
CCCCAACCTCTCCTGATGTTCTTGGTGAGCTAGCCTGTCATCCACCGCCCCAACTGTGATGGTCCCCTTCGGCTAGTTCTTTCACAAGTGACCCTGTCTTCCATCTGCTTCTTCCTCCTAATGGTTTGGTCCCCCTAGCCAAGTGGTTCTGTCTTTCTTCTAGTACGTACTCTAGAGGTCTTCAGCCCCATGTTCCACAGATGGACAGCCGGGACAGGACCGGGTTCTATCTCATGATGCTGCTGCTACGTTCATTTGGTCGAGCAAGGTCTTCCCTTGTCTTCTATGTATGGCTGGCTCTTCTTGATCTTGAGGTCATGGGCTAACTCGACCGTAGGGAGAGGGGTTCAAGATGCCCTCGTCTAAGTCTGTCTATTTATTTCTTTGCTTTAGGAGCTCGTAGGTCTCAAGGGTTGTTTTCCAACTCGACCGGAGGACTCTGTTGAGATGTCAACTGCTAAGGGAACGTCTTCCGGATCGATCGAAGAGGGAGGTGAAAAGAAGAAGTTGAGTATATCATAGCTGACCGCTGGTTGGATAATCTCCGCTTGCCCTGTTGAAACCTCACCCTATGTCAGCAGTGAAGTCTTGCTCGTCGAAGACGTAGAAATGAAACTGTGTAGATAGAGGTGAAGGTTACAAAATGAACAACTTATCAATCCTCGTAGTCGAACCTTGTTTTTGTGGAATATGTACCCCGGCCCTGTATCATGAACACATGAAGGGTACGGCATCGGGTCAAATAGGAAGAATTCTCCAAACACTAAAATCCTCGTTGGACGGAAAAAGGAAGGCGAAAGCCTATCTATAACTAGGGACCGCCAACCCAGACTTTGATCAACAATAGGCCAACTGCTGATTCTGGTAGTGAAAAGAAAGCCCTAAATTAAAACACAAACTACTGTGGGTCGACGGACCCTTTATTTGAATCTTATAGAAAGAGCTAATGCTCATTTCTCGGGGGATTGGGGGGCTCACACTTGATGTTATATAACGGGATGTAAGAAAACAGATGTCCCCCTGTCTCGCGCGAAGAAAGAACCAAGCAAAGCGCTTTCACATCCTATGTCTTGCGCTTGACCTATAACCAGCTCTCCTTGGGAAATAAAAGAGCTTGCAATGCGGGCTACTCTATTGGATCCTATTCGTTCGGCTGGGCTGGAAATGGCTGCCTCACTGCGTGGACTCCTACCATCGAAGCAAACTAGCCTGGCCCAACATGTAAACTTTCTCCATGAGATGGGCTTACCCTATGATTGCCGGCTGACAAAAAGAGGTAAAGATTGAAACATTCCTTATTTGGTTTGGCTTGCCTATCTCCTTGCCTTTCGATTTCTATCTTTCTCTCAGAATCAGAAAGCCTGCGCTTCGCTTCCCAAGATATTTAGGGAAAAGGGCCTTGTCGGCCACCGCTTGCTGACGACGGAACGCATCGTCAATTAAAGGGTCCTCGCTTGTTTTTCTTTTTGTTGCATCCATAAAACTGGGGATAAGTACCGAAATACTCATACAGGAGGTCGGAAACTTCCTAAAAAACTTACATGGCAGTGGTGCTGCAGAAAACATTAGCTCCTTTCTCCAGTTAGTGGCGGCTTCTTCCTAGTGTGACATGGATCTGACTTCTATCTCAGCGGCTCCATCTTCTAGATACGCTTACCTTAGTAAGGTAATACTTATAGAGTAGGCTTGCTTCTTCCTTCGAAGCCTGTTTCGGGTGCTTGCTTGGTCCGGGGCAGGGTGCTTTTCAATACCTGCTTGGAAGGAGCGGGTCAGATACAGAGGATAATAGAAGGGACGAAGAGTATCACCATGGGGGTGAAGACCCAATATGGCTGCTACATCTAGCAAGATGGGTGTCGTTATCATACCGAATTGTAACTCTTTTTTTCAGGAATGAGATAAATTGCGTAAGAGAAAGAGACTTTAAAGCAATGGACATAGGTTCGGAAAGCTTGTTCAGCCCCAGGTAGCGAACATAGACCAGAAGAGCTTGACTGGCATGGATGACCAGCCACCACCGATACTGGTTGTGCACACCAGTGGGAACCTGCTGTTTGGATTGAGACAAGAAAGGAAGAATCACCCCTCGGAGATAAGGGTTTACAGGTCTACCCCCATAGCTCGAACGGCATAAAAGCTTTGGTCCACATTGAATTTAGACCCTAGAAGTGACCGGCAATGGAAAAGTTTAGGCCAGATCAAGAGGTGCTCTTTGATCAAAGATACCATCCTGGGGCAGGCGTCTCAATCTTTCTGCCAACCAAGAATAGACAGGATGAAACAATCTCTGATTGACATAGTTACCTATGGCGAATATCCTCCTCTTGCCACCTCAGAAGAGAAAGCAAGACGGCCTATCACAGGTGGTACACCAAGATCATCACACGAAGCTAGGACCGGACCAATAGTTCTTTTAAACTGGTCTAAGTCCATGCCCGAGAACTCTTTATTCATCGGGTCCAGCGCCTATCTCACTCGGTGTGGCCACAAGCACCCTGAAGACCACTGTTTGCCTTGTGCATGACAATACACAAGCAAGACTGTTCGTCTAGTGGTATCCTGTATCTTATATAAGATCTGTGTCCTTACCCTATGCATGGTATGTCTAGAGTGAAAGATCTATTCTAGCCGTTCTTGCTAACCTAACCGCTTAGGGAATTTTATTCTCACTTGAGAGATGCGATATGTAAAGAATCTAATAGGTTATATCAGTGAATCCGATCTGGGCAGCTAGGCTAGGAAGGTAGTGGGACGAGGGGAATAGATCTTCATGCACTGGCTTTCCTGTAGCGACAAAGAGCCCTTCTTACTTCTCCATCAAAAAGAAATTCCTGTAATAATGGATGCTGCTAGATCAACTGCTGCTGGAAACCTTTGCCTTCGGCTCCATACTGATCAGGCCGGCCGGCCATGAAGGGACATCACGACTATATCCTTTCTGGTAATTAATACCGGGCTGTATATGATCCTGATCAGTGATCAGTATATTTTTCTATTCCGGATCCTTATGTGCTTTTTTTGTTATACTAGCGGCGGCAGATCTATTAGTAAACAGGAGGCTGCTATCGCGCAGTGTTCCTTTCTTATAGAGAGCAAGCCTCAGGAAAGTCTTGGTTGGCTAAGGAGAAAAGGTGTTGGCATACCATTTCTGGACGTGATGAAAGAGTCCATAGAATGCTATGCCTTGATATCAATTCTTATGGACTGATGTCCCAGAACCTCTATTGATGGTTAGTCAATAGGGGCCATGATGAAATCGGTCCCTTTCAGACCTCCATAATACCACCGATCAAACTGAATGACTGTATTAGGATCGAACAAGTACCGAGGTACTGTGCTACAATCCCATCCTTCACCCATATCATACAACTTCCATACAAGACCAAAACGGATGAGATTTTCATCACGCTGTGATCTCTTCCAGGTCATTGTACACATGGGTGCGTCAAGTAACTGTTCGATGGTCACATCCTCAGACAATGCTACGGTATAGTACCATGAGACTAGTTTTAACCACTGTCTTACCCATCCGAGTAAGACAGTGCGTTCTAGGATCTCACGTTCACCATCAAATACCAGATCTGAAGGAAAGATCCGGATCTCCTTTGGGCGTAATTCCCGTCGGAGAAAAGTCACCATCTTCCCTCTAAGATAAGGATTGAGGGGCTTACCCCTTCCAAGCCACATCTCAAGAGGTAGTGACTTTAACCCGTATGGCTTAGACGCTACGACCTTAAGACGCTCCCATCTGCGAGTTTGAGAACTCAGCATACGAGAACGGACTCTATAACCTGCGCCTGCTAATCTTAATAAAGCTGATGTTTTCACATCATATTTATTAGCAATCTGCACAAGGCCACGAATCGATCGACAACCAGTAAGTGCCCTAATAGATATAGGTGAAAGATCCTTCTGAAGGAAATCGCACCAATATCTCTTAGCGAATTCACACGAACCTCGATTAGAAATAATCGATTTCGGAAGTGAAATCTTAACACCTAACTGATCTAAGATCTCTGTATAAGCCTTCGCCACCTTCTCATCACAGATGACAATATCATCTCCGAGAAGGGCATAGTCCCAGAATGGGGCTGTCCTACTTGGATCCGCTCGTTTTGCTGCAATCCATACCACAAAGTGGTGGGATAGCGAGAATAACGACCAAGAACCCTTATAACCTAAAGGCTGCCCACGGGCAAAGGACACCTCATATACCTTCCTAGTAAGGGGAGGGCCGACTAAGAAAGTATTAAGGCCTAAAGAGCTGTTGACAACCGAAGAAGCAAATGTCGGACCAAACAAGGTCTCAAACACTGCGTAGATAACTGCCAGTGGCCAACTGTCCGTCGCTGACTTTAAGTCAAACGAATAGATGTTAGAAGGTATGCTATTTCTATCCTTCAAACGTCTTAACGGACGCTCTTGGTCAAAAGTACCATCTGTGGGAATACCAGAAAGCACTTTAAACGCCCAATCGTGGACAGGGGATAAAAGACGTTGTTTAACATAATTACATATGGCAAACAACCGCCTTTTACCACCTCCTTCAATCGTTTGACAAAGCCTACCTGTTACTAATGGAACCCTAGAATATGCTTCAAGAAGAGTGGAGATCTGTGGACCTACACACCTCTCAAAGTAATCAAGATCCCAATTAGCCATCTCTGTGGTATATTTGATATCTAAAGGGAATAAAACCCTAGGATACCAAAGTATACCAGGAGAGAAGAATCCATCTGGAATGGAATGGATTTTGTTGATATTCCAGGCCGCTTTAAATTTGAAAACAAATTTATAGGCACAAAAGGGAGACGTTTACCCCGCTCAACTGGCTCATCTACCACAGGATGATACCTATGGATAAATGAATCCAACAGAGGCCAGGTAGGTTCCCATCTAATCCCCTTTAAAAGAGGAATAGATGAGATGGTCGGATAATATAGCGACCAAATCTCCTGAGCAGAGTCCTTAATTTCCCCTAAGAACTCTTTGATTCGGCCCTGATACTCAGCCTGATTATCAGGATACTCGGTAATTGACTTGAAAGTTTCCTTAGATACTTTCGGAGCCAATTGCACAAGCTTAGATAATGAGAACCAAGATAAGTACAGTTTGACTATACGATCCCCTCTAGCATCCCGAGCACGTATGTGCTTTCTTAAAACTGTTGGGATGATAGTTGGAATCCCCGACCTTGTCAAGCCAATAGGAACGGAAAGCGAATCACTCTTTCTATAGCTCCCAGCGTAATAACGCTGGAGGCATACAGAACACTGCTTCAAATAAAGCGCAGTAAATAGTAATCCAGACTTCCTCCTTAACCTAATGACCTCTCTTGCAAAAGAGACGGCGCAGAGACCAACCTCACATGATAGGACACCAGAGATCACTAAAGGAACTCGAAGAAGAATTCCTTTAAGCGATCGAGTCTTTTCAAAAAGACTCCGCCAGGAGAAAGTAGGGACCTTCATTGTTAAATTAAATAATGTTTTCATAATATTATTAATCTAATCAATAAAACTCAACATGAAGTTCCCGCCTTATCTCCACTCTCCTTTTCGAGACCGAACGAATCGGCTCGTGGGGGGGCGCCTGGTTTCCAACCAGGGGTATAAAATCTAAGAATAAATTCCAAGATTTTATACTAGAGGTTAACCTTCTTATATAGTCGTCATCGAAGAATCGGATCTACCAAGAAGGGTGCTCTTTTTTAGAGAGCTCCATTATAAGGAAGAATCCGAGATTCTATTATAATAGAACTCTCCTAGACACGTAACAATCCCTCACACGCTATGTGCTCGGAACCGCTACAATAAGAGTGGAACACTCTTATTTACCGGGGAATGAGACCCCGGATGGTGCCATGCCTTGATATCAAAGCCAACTAGCAGAGCCGATGCGAGGATCGGTGGGATGCCGCAGCTTTAAGAGATAGGGACTGCCTTCCGGACTCCATGTGATCCCCTGACACATGGGGATGGAGCCAATCCGAGGTACATAGGTACGAATTAGACTCTCCCAGTCGGCAGTTATGTCATTAACGACATCTACCATCTGATCAGAGTCCGTCGGAGTCACTATGGATTCTACTACTTTATTAGTCAATCTCTTGGCTAAGGGTATAGCCCTTGCAAGAGTGAAGAATGAAAAGTAGAGTTTCACTAGTAAGTCGGACGTCTCAGCTTTCCGACTTTACTACGATGGAAAGACGGGATAATCCTAGGATACCCTGACCTCGTCAACGAGACAGGAAAAGGCAAGAGGCCTGTTTTCCGGGGCATAAGCTTGCTGCAATGACACAGCACATTTAAGTAAAGCGCAGTGAACAAGAAACCGGATTTCCGGACAAGCCTGATCACCTCCTTAGCAAACAAGTGCACTCCGACATAGAGCTCTTTGTTGAGACCATCGGTCACTACCAAGATGACTCGATTAAGAACCATCTTAAGTAGTGGTTTTTATTCCAAGATCTTCTGCCACTTTATGGCCTTAAGTCGGAACAACTTGTCAAAGAGGGTAAGGTTCATTTCAAGAATTTATGTAACCTTCCTGGTCCTGGTTGGGGGCTGTCTCCACAGGACACGACCAAGTGAGCTAACAGGGGGTTTAGAGCTCTTCTTTTCAAGGAGACTCATCCACACCTGCGCCCACTGACCGCCGCGCGTGGCTTCCGGGTCACCTAACGCTACACCTCACTTGCTCCGTCCAAGAAGCCGTCTAACCTAAGGTAACTATTCGGAGAATAGGTTGTAAGACCAGATATTCTGTATTAGAAGATGCAACTCTGACTAAGGTGGATCTGGATATTCTATTGACCATAAAACAAAGCGGATACTTACTTCGAAAGTGCTCTTAATCACTTCTTTCTTGGCCTTCTCTCTCAAGCTCAAGGAAGTGAGCCAAGAGCCACTCATCTGAGCCAGCGGATTCGAATTCTGCTGTGCCGGTGCGCAAAGCAAGCACGCTTAGACTGCGATGTGCAATCTTTGGTCTGCCTATCATTGTCCATTAAAGGCTGACTCCGCTAGGCAAGAGGACCACTACTGGGATTATTTAACTACTAACTGATGACCAGAGGACTACTCTCCTTCTTCCATTCCAATAAGTCTTATTAAACGGGAGATAGGCATTCGGATTCGTTACTTGGGGCTCCTGAGGGTGAGGAATCCGTTGTTTCGGGAGAAACTTGATATGTTAATGTTAGTTTGGCCTCGGCTTCAGGGAAGAATTCCTCTTCAGCCGGTTCAGATTGAGAGGGAAAGAGCTGCCCTAGGCTCCGCTTCTTAGAATGATGCCTGTTGTATGATCTATCGGATTTTTTTATTCTATTCTCGGTGCTGTTTTTCAGCGAATGAAAGAAAGCGCTGATTCCGCAGTTCCTTCATCAGATTTGGGTGCTTTTGAAAGAGCTGCTTCTGCGAATGACTCAACGGATACTACTAAAAAATAGAAATATATATATAAAAGGAAACGGGCATTCAAGCCCTGCCCCCTCTTCCGATTAACGCACCAAAGATGGGAACTGTTTGGATTGAATCAGACTTGAGAGTCTTGGTTCAAACTTTGTTGAATCCTTCAATTTATCATCCTATGGGAGCCCTGATCAAAGGGGATGAGCTAAAGGGTCTTGAACTGACCTCTTTGGCTGGGGCGAACCTGGAAAGTATGAGGGAGGTCTGAAAGAGAGAGGTGAACCGGGGTCGTTGGGGAAGAAAGGGGAAAAGAGCCCGAGCTACTGGTCTTATCGCCTATAGCTTTGGTTCAGGCATCCATCCCAGTCTCCATCTTGAAAGACCTTATTCGGGGTCAGGAGAAAAGAAAAAGAGCCGCAGACTAGCCACGACAGAGAGTTCTGTAAGAGAAGGCAATGAGCCCTTAAAGAAAGGGGACCAGCAGTTAGCATCTGGATCTGAGTCTCCAAACTAAACTAAAGGGTAGGCTCGTCAACAAAGAAGCGGATGCAGACAGGAATGTAGGCTTTTCAAGTGAGCAACTCGTTACTTCCTTGGTTTTCCGCTTTGCCTTTCACTTTGGAGACAAAAACCTAATGTCCTAATGTGTCGGAGGTCCATATTTGGCATAGCATTTCCTCAACCCGGTAATCCGATTCAATGAGAAGTGGAAAGATCTATAATGAAGAGCGGAGACCAGAGTCAATGTCAATCCAAGGGCAATTGCGGAATATATGGTTTTCGACCTATCTTTGAAAGAGAGTAAACCCCGTAATACTGGCTGCTGCATCATTCCCAGACTCTTGACTTGCAGGATCGGGCATAACCAAGAAGAATAGTGCGTGCGGGCCTAGCTTCGAGTGTTGTCGGCACCGTAGTTGGCATTCAACCTCGGGGTTCGAAAGACCTTTTCCGGCACCTTTATTTAAAGGAAGGGTTGAAGCCGGATCGAGATGCTTCACACTCACACAGTAATGGATAGTACAATAAGATAGTCAGCTGCCCAATCTCGATCGTAGATTGGAAACCTTGGAAAAGGCGGATAGCGAGACGAGATAAGGCTTTTCTTCCTTAGATCACACCTTCTTCTTTCTCCGTACTCTGGCAGGCTTCATCCAACTCTCTCTTTCTCTCTTTAATCTCGCACAAATCATTATAGCACTCGAAATCATAAAAAATAAAAAGATTCATCTATCTTAACCTCATTGAGCCAACCTTTTATAACTACACGGATGTAAGAGAAGGGGAAGCCTTTCTCTCTGATCATAAAGGGGTCTGGCTAGGTTATGTAGGCGCTCGTCTTTTCTCTGGGATAGCATTGGAAATGACGGGCTCGACTATCTAAGGCCCCAAAAATTCATTTTTGAATTCTAAAGAAGGTTACCACGTGTAGAGATCAACTCTGGTGCCGCCATCAAGGTGATGACACTGCTGCCTCTAGCCTATCTTTGAATTCATTCCTACGAGCCGGCTAAGTCAGACTATGGTGAGTATTCCGTGGGAAGATCTTACTTCTAAGGTCAAAACCATAATAAGGGCAGAGATATATGATGATCTCTCCAAAAGAAGTGCTGCCTTCTTGCCAAATCTCTCTTATATTACGAAGAGAGCTCTGCTCTGCTGAAGAAAAGAGTCGTTTTTGCTCTATATACGCAATTTAGATAAGAGTCTAGCCAGCTCGTCTCTTGCAATACAGTATAGATATGTGTACCACATCGATTAGAACGCATAGCCTGTCTCTCTCAGCTGTGAGGTTGTCATGATTATCCCTTCTTTTTCTTTGGAATTTCCCTATTCGAGTGATTCTGGAAGACCTCAAGGCACGTCTCCCAGTCTTTGTGGAATCGGTGAAGTCTTTAAAGGGCTAGTCAATCTCAATTAGTTCAGTCTTCTTATTCCGTAAGTAACTTAGTGCATTTTCCCTATAATAAAAAAAATGAAAATAGAAAAAAAGAATAAAAAAAGATCGTTTATGTTACACTCTCTTCATGGTAGAATAAAGTCTTCCCTTCTACTCCTTCTTACCGGTAGTTTATTTACTATTCCTTGAGCTGGTAGGTGGGTATGAGCTAGTAACCCTAGGAGGAGGTAAAGAAGGAAGGACGAGAGCGAATCAAGAAAGCTAAAAGTGAGGTATTGGGTAGCAAGATCTTGAAAGAAGGCTTCTTTCTTGAACGACTAGCTGTACTGTTGGTCGCTTACCGGAGAAAGGCTTTCTATAGCTCCAAAGGAACGAACAGTCAGAAACTCTTGTTATCGCCTGCCTCCGCTACACTGGACGAGTTAGACTCCATGGGAATAGAGGTGAGGATCAGGTTTGATAGCTCCCAAGGTTCCAGTCTAAAAGCTTTTTTACGCTGTTGTTAGACTCAGTCCTTCGCCTAGCTAGCTACAGCTCCATCGGGAAAGTAAGCAACCGGCTCTACCATTGTCTTCGACTCTGGGCTTATAGCTGGCTTCGATGCTGTTCTAGCTGGCCCGGCACGAAAGTGTAGCTACTTTGCTTCTATTTCCTATTACTATTAATAGTAGCCCTAGTCTGTGACTTAGGGAGAATGATTTGTTAATCTTTCTTAGTCCAGGCTCGGGGCCTAAACCAACCACGGGCAAGGAGAGGTGTCTCTGGGCAAGGCAAAGAAAGCAAGCGGTCTGTCTTAAGCTGGACGCTTCCTAGAGTCCTAGAGGACTTGAGACGGAAGAAAGTAGCTTCCACTCAACTGAGCTCCCTGAAGCCGAACCGACTTCCTTTGTTGATTGAGCTGCTCCGACGAACCTTGCCTTTGAGTCCATTAGCCTTGCAACTAAGCTCTTTGGCCCGAGTTGAGAATCTATAGTGGATGCTTCCTCCGCTAATAGGCCCCTTGAACACAAGTCAGGCTGGGGCAAACCCCTATCCATTGAATCTCGCAAACGGCCGTCAAAGGGCAGGCTCGGAATTGGGGAATACCCATATAGAAGGTTTCCCCATACCGCTCAATCACGTAGAGAGGCTAACCGCTCTCTAATCGATCGAATGCCGTGCCGTGCTGCTCCCTTCTTTCTCTTTCTTCTACTGTGATGCCTCATCCATTAGATCCGGGGGGACATAATCAATGAATCCATTCTATAGCGGTTTGATTCCAAAAGTTCCCCTTTCCTTTGCTTCAACCGATGCCCCTACTCTCTAAAGCTTGCCACCCCTATCTATTAGTAAAGCTCGAAACACTTCCACGACCCCCTGTCCATTCCCTAGCCAACTATCTTTCCCTTGCAGGTGTAAAGTTTTCGGGAATAGTCGACAGCACACCCACGCCGGAAGGGCATGCCCCGCTAGCCAATAAAGAGGGTCTTTGCCCCGGCTCTTCGCCATCTGCCGTCTGCAGTCGGGTCGTCTTCTCCCAGACGCCTTTCGACGTCCCTCCGAGTACTCCGCCGTAAAGTCCCTGAAGTCTAATAAAGTGCTAAAAAAGCAGTTGCGACGCTTTACTAAAAATAGAAAAAAAAAGGGGTCTGGACAGAAAATCTGTAACCGTCGTTGGCCCTTCTTTTCTTGTACTTGATCACCAACTCGAACCGTTGCAGGAACTTAAACTCACTTCATATGACGCGCCCCCTGAAGCTTGGACTGCATCTGTAGATACTGAAGGACTTTGTTGATCAGAGTGGCCTATTCGTAAAACGTCTCCTTCCCGAACAAATAGTGCCTCCAAGTCAGCGCTATCGTATACATCTCCTTATCGTATGTGGGATAGTTTAAGTTTAAGAGGGCTGGCATTCAGATTCTTTATTCTTGTCTTGAGCTCCTGGGATCGATCAAGGCCCAAGGGGTGCATTAGGCCGGTCAGGCTAAGATCCCCAAGGTGAAAAAATGGAAGGCACTTGCTCTTCCTAATGCAATTGATGTTGCCATGGAACCATTCGCTGACTTTCTCTTCCTAAGTGGGCTTGATCACCTTAGAAGCACTGGGAGATAGATACAGAGGCGGCTAGGACTCGGTATTTGGGGGATGAGGGCTCTTCATTGCTATTACAACATTGGCCTTTTTCTGTGCTCATGTGGGCAGCATGCGCTAAGGCCTTGGTGAGATGCCTTCCTTCATCAACTGGGTTTGAGGTTACCTTAACGCCTTCCTCCATTGATGGATGATGGGGGTTCACTATCAAAATGGGACTTGATTCAGTGACTTCCTTTTCTAATTCTAACAAGCTTCCTTCTCCCTTTAGGTCGAGTTTAGTTAAAAGGTGAGTTCCCCCCTTCTACCTATCCCGACTTCGCTACATTTCTTTCCTTCTTCTTGGCTCGTTCCAAGTATTACACTCCTTCCTTTTTCACCGCATTAATGGCACACATCTTCTAGTTGGGAGGTTTCTATAAGACTTCTCTTTGTGGTAATTTTATAATTAAATAAATGGTATGGCAGGCGTGGCTAGTTACTTCTGTATATTATATACCTTGAATCTAGCTCTGTACTTGCTTAAGGCACTAGCTTTCCCAAACCCTGGTTCTATCAAACCACAGACACTTTCACTTTACATTAGGCGTGTAGGACGTCTGCCACCTTGGAGTACTTCTGCCGGGTCATTGTTTCAAGGCCTGAGTCGGGTAACTATCTATCCTACTTATTTACCGGGCCTTTTCTCGTTCAATTCAATAGAATAGAAAGCCAAGCGCATTGACTGCGAGGGAAAGGAAAAACTACCCAGTTCTCTTACAAGGCGCGCTATCACCATAGGCGGAGTGCTTTCACCTCCCGGTTGGCTTTGTCAATTCCTTGTTTCTTTTATAGAAAGGGACGACTGGAGCTGGCGCGAAAAAGGAAGCAGGTAATGAGACATAGAAGCATCGAGATCTCAGCCCTAGCCGGATGATGACGCCTTTCCTGTTTAGGAGATCGAACCGAACCGTCATGCTGATTTCGACTCTTACGGGTGCCTTGTGTCTAATGCATGGGAAAATGGAACTTAGGCCTTCTAGCCAGAGCCCTTATATTATGGAATATGTCACGAAAGGAAGAAAATCAAGTATATGGGGGTGCGCTGAACAGTTGCCGAATTTCGTTTATTTAAACGATTGGGTGAGAACAACGTTCACTAAACTTTCCGGGAGACGCTCGGGAAGCATTGTCTCCACTGGGACTCGGTTCCCTTTTATATAGATGAAGAGTGCGATGTAATGGATTCACGAAACCTCTTTCGGTCTTGCTCCGCATTCGATATGGGATATGGAGGTTGCATGGTGGTACTCTAACCTTCTGTAATAGGTGACTTCCGATCTAAAGATGAGTAGACCTCGGCATTTTATCCTTTCTTTCCTTGTCTTCCACAGGCCTACTCAATCGGATTTTCTTTTCTTTCAAGCCTAATTTAATTGGTCTGCAATCATTTACTTATGCTTTGTTGAATGAAGAAGAAGCTTGTTTCAAGATCATCTGTGCCTTCCGCAGGCACCCCAGCCCATCTCACTCCAAGATGGATTATTCTAATTATGAAGGCATGGCCCTATACAATGAAAAGCGGCTTACATGATCCGATTCCATTTCAAGATCCCTGAGTGGGGGAAATGTTCGGGGTTTTGACCTGAGCCACGTCGACGCAGACGGAATCCAGACTTTGGTCTTTATATCACAAGTGATGTCATAATCGTGCCTACATTAGAGTTTCCTAAACTTAACGAATTATGCTAGCGCGAAACCAATCTCAGAAGCCAGATAGAGGAGAGTTGAGGACCAGTGGAAGGTAGAAGAAAGAAAATAGGAATTCCTCAAGTCTTTCTCATTCATGAGCCTAACCAAAGAAGGCTCACGAAGGAGTCTCAAAAGTATCCAAGATAGCTTAAAGAAAGGCTTCATTCTAAGGCAGGACCTAGACGAATAAAGGTACTTAGCCGATCCGATGCCATAAATTGATAAGAATCGGTTGTGACAGAATCTAAGATCAGACTTGCCATTCTTTGACTTTGACATGAGATCCTTCCTTCTTATTAGATGTCAATTCCTTCCGTTATCGTTATAGAGAGGGAGATCTGCTGCCCTAGGCTAAGTAGAGAAAGGGGTCTTTTGGTCTCCCCTAAGGCTGGAGAGGCTCTTCCCGCTTCTGGTAGAGAAGTTGAACTAATGGTCTCTGAGCTTTCGTCCCCGTTTCCGCCTTCAGCCGGCTTTGATCAACCCATATCTTCCTATCCCTCTACGCTAAGCTGGCAAAAGGGCTTTCCGAGGAAATGGGTGTAGAGGAGATCGTGTATCTTTAGTCATAGGGCTCACCCCTCAAGACCCTTGCTTCTCTGTCAGCTTCTTGTATCGGAGTCTATTCTAACTACCTCTCCGCGGGACAGACAGCTGGAGGAGCACTTTCCGAGCGCTTGGCCGGGGGTTCTTCATCTATCAAGAGAGGGTTCCCGGTAATCAAGCTAGAAGTGAATTCCTCCCTTGCTTTGAAAACTTCTTCGGAAGTCTCTACTCAGACGGGGATGGGTTTTGTTGATCCAGGTCGTACTCTATTGACTCAAGAAAAGTAGGTTTAGAAGGTGACACCTCCGCTAATTGTCAAATTGCGTCTATCGGATAACTACTTGAATCAAAATTCTCAGGTTCCTCAATGCTGGCAAAAGAGCTTTGAGACTTCCCGCCCGAGGAGATAATGTGAATCAATAATGAATGCGATGATCAAAGAAGCGGCTAGACATAGGTCAAAGGTACAACCGCTACCGCCAGTAGGATTTCCTTGCTTTACTAACGAGCTAACCTACGAACCGCTCCGTGGGCTAGGCGAAGGGGCGAGTTAAGGAACAAGAGTCAAAGACGACGTGGACGTCATACTACACAACACAAGCAAAGACAGGAGGCCATTTACATAAGGGCGCGCCTTACGTGCCACTACCAACCCTCGCAAGCTTGCTAGCCCTTCTTTTTAAGCTGGGGCGTATTAGCAATCTTTCGATCGCACGTATCTGTCGTTGCCGATGAACCGATCACCACGAGAAAGTCTCTATCTTAAGGTGCAGCGCCTTTCAGCCATCTTCACTTCAACTCTCCGAAAGGTTTGGGAAGTGGCAACGGAATATGTTGGAATTGCTTCTAGTAAGATGCGCTGATGCTTCTGTCTATAGTAGGAAGACAAGATCGCAAGGGAATCACTAGTTCCATGGGTAAACCGAATCCGGGTATACCTAGCAAACTACCAACAGATCCTTCCACTTCGGTAACAGAGGCTAAAAGGTACGAACGAAGAAAGCTTGTTTGAGCTTTTAAAGGCTTCGCACCTACTTGTTGTGTCTCCCGTCATAAGACAGCCGGCCGATACGAGAGATTGACTTAGGGGCAATAGCCTGTTTGAATAGAATCGTAAACTAAACCGCTCTATCGCTACACCTGATCTGTTTACTTACTTACACCGCTAACGTGCCCCTTTGTCAAACAGGAAACTTCCGATCTACTTCTGCCGGGTTGGTTGCTCGGTGGCGTAGATGGCAAGTCCTTCTTAGTTCGTGCATGTGGTCTGACACAGCCGCGTGCCGGGGGAGGAGTCGTTTTCCATGACTATGACTCCTCAATAACCGTCCGGGACCAAAAGGATGTCGCGCATCCGCTGTCCTTCCCTTTGTTTTTAGTAAGTAACTTTAAGGCGCAAGAGTCAATCTCAGTCAACCATCTTTCTTTTCTTCACTAAGAAGGCCTACTCACAAATTGGGTTTGAACCAATATTTCCCCATTGGGGCGACTTTCCGTTTAGTCGATTGTGATGGGGAGACCCCGCGAGCCCTTCCTGTTTCTACATCCTTTTGGATGATAAGGCATGCCTTTCCATTTTTTTCCAGCCTTTGTTCCACTATCAACCACCGGAATGGTTATTTTGCTTGCCCCGCTTTCCTCTCCCGCGGCAAGAGCTCGTTCGCCAAGTCCGAACTCCCACTTTATCGTCGATGACGGCTCTCTTCGATGCTAGCAACCGCGTTTGACCTTTTTACGCGCTTCTTTCAATTTCTTTACATTCTAGCTGAAGGAGAGACTTTACCTTTACTTAGAGAGGGGCAGCGGTACCACGCTCTTCCGTGCTGTGCTCGTAGGTTGACTTCCCTTATGCATCCAGCCGCTTTACTAATGTGAATAGGTTATACATAAAGGTTGGTTGGTTATATACTCTTATGCGCGTTCCTTCTTCGAACCTTTTGGTATGTATTGCCCCCTAAAGATCAGATCCACCAGACGAGAAACTCAATTCCGCACTGCTGCTGAGTCGTCGGACTTATCCACCAAGGGATTCGTGGAATTTCTGTGGATTGCGTTGGGGGAAATCTACCAAAGCTAGGCAGATAGATAGACTCCTTTCCCGCTGCTAAGGGAGAGTAAGAAAAAAAAGAAAAAATGATTGTTTTTTAATCAGCGCCCCCTTTTGGGTATGCAGGTACTACGAGTCCTCTCACTACCAACCAGCAGACATCATCTGGCTGGGTCTTGCCGGTATCAACAACAAGAAAAAAAAGAAAAAAAATGGAAACAGCAACTAACTATGGCTCTTGGCCCAGACAACGTCCTAGGCGTCGGGGAGATCGGAGCAACAAGGAACGCCTAGACGACGTTTTTATTCCTGGGCTGCAGTAAGTAGATCGAGAGGTCGTTCCGCCCCTTGTCCCCGAATATGGGTAATATGTTCTAACAAATTCTTGCTCCAATCTGACCTAGCTGGCGAGCGATCCCAGTTCGCGGCAGAGAACAAGACAGCAAGCGAGCGTACCTTTGTTCGCTTCTTCTCCACCAAGCACGGAAGTTTAAGGATAACTGTAGGTCGGTGGCTACCTAAGGAAACTCCGATTCGATCCGCCCCCCAGCTGGGAGGCATCCACCTCATCCCGATCACAAGGAGAGGTTCACCATGATGGGGGTACTTTTTTTTTTCCCTTCCGGAAAGAATGAAATGCATAGGGGACCATCCTTTTGTTGCGGCATGCTCCTCAGATTTACGGATTCGCAGGGGGCCTCAGGCCCTACTTAGTTGACTGACAATGACAAAGGCTTGCGAAACTAAGTAGGGCCTTTTTCCTTTTTGAAGAACCCATTATCTTTCATACATAAGTCAAGTAGGCGCTCCCTAACCGGTCGCCTTAGTAGCGTTGACAAAGAAGAAAAGAACAGCCACAGCGAATCTTTTTATTTATATATATATATAATAAGATATATATTTTATATAGGCCAGCTTGACAAGCTACCCTTCCTCTTGATCTGAGGTGCGAAGAGAAAGATCTATTTTTTATGACTTCCACTTATCGATCCCGGCCCGGAAAAGTGACCGACCAGGGCCCTATTTTTGAATGAAAGAAAGGGTTTATGAGCCCTAGCCCTGTAAGCCCACACCTGTGTAGAGTAGATCGTTCAACACCTGCGGCACAAACCTATTTTTGACCTATTGGTCCTAGTATCATAGGCGACCGAACGGCCGCCCCCTAATTACTAGACCAACCTGCTGTAATAATTCCATAAACACCTAACGAAGATATGGCAAACAAATAAAGTAGCCCTATGTTCGAATCTGACAATACCATACCATAATCAAAAGGTACAACGGCCCGAGCGACCAGACTTAACATAAATGTAGCCACTGGAGCCATTCTAAAAAGGGAGAAATTAGCACTACTTGGTGAAATAGGTTCTTTTAGAATCAATTTCAAACCATCCGCTAGAGGTTGTAACAATCCGAACGATCCCACTACATCAGGACCCTTTCGACGTTGCACAAAAGCCATTACTTTACGTTCAGCTAGCACTAAAAAGGCTACTCCTAGTAGAAGTGGTAGAATTATTCCAAATATTTCCGCTGGAACTGCTATGTACGTTTTCGATTTTCTATTCACTCATGATCTGGCCTGGTCGACCCAATCATGATATTGAAGGATTGGACCTTTTCTCGCAAAAATGTTGTATCAATAATCGGCATTCTTTTCGATCTTGTACCTTAACCTTAGTACACTGAACACCAACCCAATAAAAAGGAAGACAGGGAGACGCAACTAAACCTTTTTTCTCGGGTAGCCTTGAAGCATAGCTTTCATCAGAACTAGGCAACTCTCTTTTCTTCTCTTATGATATTTCTAGTTAAGATCATCTTTCATACCTAAAGCCTCTCTCTTATATACGTACGGACCAAATAAGCAACTGCTTAATACAGAATTTCAAGAAAATACAATCCCTGTTAAACCGGAACTCCACTTAGGATTGTTCCTCTTCTTCTCTCTCTTTCTATCTCCTTCGGGTAAAGTCTCTTTAAAGTGGAAGAGAGGGGAGGCGCACCGACCGGAAGTGAGGAGCCAGAAAGCATAGATTCGATTTTCAGGTCTATCTATTATACGTTATTTCACCGATGCGAGGATCGGAGTAGTCCCATTTGATTGATCGATTCAGCGAAGCCCATACTATGATAATGAGTTCGAACCTGAGATCATGGGTTAGCCAGTCCCATCCCAAGTCAAATCAAAAGGCACGGACGGAGCGAGACCTATTCAGATGAGGTCTCGCAGGATCTCATAGCTCAAGTCCTCCGACAGCCCTGTGTAAGCTGCGAGCAGAGCAAGCGGTTCATACTATTACTTGGAAGCCCGGTGTAACAAAGACAAATCAAGAGGATAATCATTAAATTACTCTCCGACTAGAGAATCAACGCAAAGAGGATCGAAGCCGATTTCCCCAGTTGACTTAGATGACATCAAGTCCGCCAACTAGCCCCATTCTATTCTATTAAGGAAATGGGTTCAGCTGCTTGCCCTTCGCTCTGTTCCTATCACTCAAAAAAGAGACATCTTTAACTGACATGGATATCTTTCGGTCTAAATTCCCATATTTCAATCTGAATTGCTTGGTCGGAAATTCAATATCTTTT
>QANZ01033077.1:7006-20574 GCA_003254925.1 Chamaecrista fasciculata
CTGTCCAGTTCAACAGCTTGCACGTGAGGGGCAAATATTCCCTCAGCTAGTGGGGGCGTTGTAGTTGGTAACGCCGAATGGGGTGGAGGCGCCAATTCTGGCGCTGGTGCCTGGGCGTTCATAGGCTGGTACATTTCAGCAGTTCTCCCATAGGGCGCTGATTCTGGTGCTGGTGCTGAGGCGCTCATGGGCTGGTACATTCCAGCCATTCTTCCATAGGGCGCTGATTCTGGCGCTGGTACTGAGGCGCTCATGGGCTGGTACATTCCAGCGGTTCCGCCATAGACGCCATACCCAGGGTAATATTGGGGATAATACCCCTGTGGATAGTAGTAACCCTGAGGTTGATAAGAGTAGGCGCCCACCCAGGTTTGCTGCTGGGTAAGCTGGGTAGTTTGGCTAGGAGCCTGCTGCTGAGTCGCCACCTGGGTAGGTGGTTGACTGCTCATAGGAGTTTGTTGTTCTTGGTTTCCTGGGTTTTCTTCCAGTGATATGGGCTTTGGGTTGGCATCCTCAGCAACTTGCTTTCCCTTGTTTGTTATCAGATCACGGATGTCCTTACAGAGTGCTTCCATCTCGATGTGCATGTCAGCCTTCAGCGCAGCGATCTTGTCTTCTGCTGTTATGGTGATTTGCCCTGTAGTCGCTGGGTTGGGCAGCGTAGGGGCTTCTTGGACAGTAGGAAATCCTGGGGGTGGAGCAAGCGTCGAATCCTGTGCGGATTGAGCTACTGAGGCTCCAGAAGCGTGTTGATCAGTTGGAGTGGATGTCATCCTGCCGATTTCCGTAGATGTCATCTAGTTCTCTGGTTCGGTGAAACACACAGGTTAGATAAAACAACAATTTCTGGAAAAAAGTGTATGATCCAACCCTATCGTTCATGTAACCAAAGAAAAAATTTTAAGTCGAGATCAACACTGTTATAAACTAAATTCGGACTTTGAATAAAAAGTCCCCACAGACGGCGCCAGTGATGAACCTGGTTTTGGCCGTAGGGCATTACCTGGTTCGGTGAGGCAACTTTGGGTCGGAAGTCACCTGCAAGTCAATGAATGCACAGGGATGCCCTGCGATTCACCTCCGATGCTTAAGTCAGTAGAGTGTTTGAGAGAGATAATAATAAGTGCAGGATAGCAACAGTGCGTACCTTTTTCCAGTGGAGGAGCTGTCCTTTTATATTGGTGAAGTGAGACCTTTTTGACCTAGATATGGTCGATTGTGATCCTAACTGATTTGGCCAAATCAGTTGTGATCTTGGTGGAAATCCTAACTGCCCGTTATTCTCGCAGATCTGTTGGTTAGGATATGGGAGTGAGTTGTTATTTCTCGTGAACGCCTGGTTGTTGGCGTCCTCGACCAACGTAGGGCGTTTGGTGCCTTAATCATGCTAGGACTCTTTCCGTGGACGCCTGATTATTGGCGTTATCGAATGTCACAAGGGGCTTGGTACCTTGCTTGTGTAGGGCTCTTTTGGCGTTCTCACCCAAGGGATTCCTTAGATGGTCCTCTGGGGCGCCCATGGCCTAAGTCTTCTAGGCCTCAAGTCTTTGGGCCTATTATCAACAACCAATCAAATTTGATTTTGAATGTGCAAAATTGATTCTTATGATTAAAATGGGGATTTTGTGATCCTTCAATTGAATGGCCAGGATATGATTTCTACCCTACAAAAGGGAGAAGGAGCGTGGTCCTTCCTCGGGGGGATGGGGTCGTTTCTTTCTTTTGTTTTCTTTTCGGATTCCCATTATAGTGGTTGATTTCTGGGTTAGCTGCTCTACTCATGATGTTATGATCCATGGGAAAATAGAAATAAGAGAGGAATTGAGGAAAAGAGGGACCAAAAGCAACGGTTTTGAGTCAGCAGGGACTAAATCACATGAATCAGAAACTTCTGTGTAGCTTTGTTTCCGCAATTTCTTTTGACCACATTTTTAAGTCCTCATTCCAAACTGCATATGAGGCCCCTTGATGTTTTCTTTTTGTGTGTTTCAACACCGTTTGTACGAGAGAGGGACTTTTACGCAAAACTTTAAAAGCTTTGAAGTGTTGAATGTAATTCCACCATTTGGCTCTATAGTCCCTTGAGGTTTGAGCACAGGCATCGTTTCTCAGTGCAGGCTGCGTTAATTTAATATATGTGTATGTAACTTAAATGTGTGAATGTCACCACTGCATGTTCATATGCGTGTGTGTGCGTCGATTTGCATGATATGTATTTATATATTAATCTATGTGTGAATGCCTAATATATAACAATATACATACACATAATTATATATTATTTGTGGGCTTTTTCTCCCTATTTTTTTTTTATTGCAAATGTATAATAAGGAGATTCCATCTTATCTTGAGACTAACAATTTTAGGTCAAGATATTCATAAAATATTTCTGGAGTTCATAACTCACAATATGTTAAAATCAAGTTTAGACTTTTAAGTTAACTTTTAGTTTAAATTATCACAAAATTGAGATTATTAGATTGCCCCTTTAATCTCCAAAAATAACAACTTTATTTAGGATCAAATCCTAATGTCAATAAATAATTATGTTATCTTGAGGGAATATTCTCTAGAGAATATATATTTGAACCCTGCAGGTACACTTGCTGTCAAGGTACACATGCTCTTTCCTTCTAAAGTGAGGATTCCAGGTAAGTCCTCTAACCCATCTCCAAATTACCATTTAATTTCGAACTACGTGGACTTTGATCCCTTATTAGGGTACGTAGGCCTTGGGTTCCCAAACCTGAGTTAAGTCTAACTTTTTCTATTTCTCCATTTTTTATTAAATTGTTCAAATCCTTATTGTGATATTTTCATGATTTGATGGTGATTGCAATTTAATATTTCTTCATCGGTCTTGATCTCGATGATGTTTGTTGTTTGATTAGGGATAATTATATATAAATATTTTGGCCATTTAATTTAAATAATTATTTTGGGGTAACCTTATAATTATAAGGGGTTTTTAGGGTGCCTGACACCTTCCCTAGAAATTTAATGTGCTCCCGAACCCATCTTTGGTTTAAGACCATTTTTTTCTAAAATTGCCTTATCCACCATTTTTCTCAAGATTTTTCCAATATTAATTTTTCCAAATATTTCTTATAAAATTTGGTGGCGACTCCTCCTCTTTTTAGTCATAGTCGACATTCTCCGCAATGTTAGGCGTGACACTCAGATCCTACCCCGCTTGTACCTGAAATAAACCTCGAAGATATGAACCTTAGTTCATTCTTCGAAGAGGTGGAAGACCTCACAACTTCCAAGGTTAAACAGAAACTAGTACTGAGCCGTAATACTTCCAAGCTCAAGCCTAAATGGCAACCTGCGCACCGTAAAAATAAAAATAACCAAGCTATAGCTCCATGCTATAGTGTTTCGTATTTTGCAGAAGAAGAGATAGGTATGGAAGATTTTGATTGCCTGGTCTTAGACGAGTGCAAACCCAAGACTCGTATCTCCATGTGCTCATGCAAGAGCTTAGGCACATGTGACGAATGCCTAAGAATAGAAGAATGGTTCCATGACGTATATGTCGTATGCAACAACACCACGGAAGTCATTCATACAGAATTCATAGGCATCAATGAAGTGCTAGATCCAGAGCTTAAGGATGTCAATAGTGAAGACATGAATCAGCCCAAAGAATCATCATTCGCGAGCAGATCAGGGATCACTAAACAAGGTACAATCTTTAACAAAAATGCATTATAGCATGCTGTCATGCGAGATTATTACCTTAGATTAAAATTGCATAAGACACACCGGCATAGGAAAAATGGAAAACCGAAATATCGACCACGAATAAAACTTAAGGAGCTTGCAAAGAGGAAAGTGGTGCGAAAACCTATCCTAGCCACCTTATTCCGAGACGAGAATGGCAACCGATGTGGACAAAGAGTCTTTGCTGTGCGAAAGATAGGAGGATACCTCGTGAAGATCCGCAATGAAACTTTCAGACCACCCTAAAGGATTTCCGCGGTGCCTTCTTCCCACTTACACACTCCCGTATAAGTGTGGGGGAAGAAGAGGGTTATCCCGAAACCCTAAAAATCGTAGTTTAGGGCCCTAGAGTTTGTATCAGACAAATTCTAGATTTTTCATTTTCTAGTATTAGGATTTTTAGTTTATTTTTTGTTAGAGTCTTGCAGCTAGAGGACCGTCGCTTGTGCCGGCGGCACAATGTCGAATCTTTGGAAAAGACTGATCACGATCAGTCTCTACCAAATATAATATAAATTTAAAATTTAAATCACTTAGATTCGACGTAAACCATAGATTTAGTCTCTATATATACCCCGTTTGACCCCTAGACCTCTCACAATTCTCATTACTTCTCTAACTACTAGTAGGGGTGTACAACTCTGGCTTGGCCTGGCCAGACCCGGCCCGGCCCGAGGTTGTCCGGGCCGGGCCGGGCCGGGTCCGGGTCTAGTCTCTCTAGACCCAGCCCGGCCCGGGGTACCCTCATTTTTAAAAAAAAAAAAATTAATTTTTTACTATACATATTTATATTTTATACTACTAAATATTTTTTAATTGTAATAAATACATATCTATTATTATTTTTATCAATTGTATATTAAAAATATACATAAAACATATATTTAATCTTAATTAAATCAACTTTTTTTAACAATTAAGTCAAATTAAATGTCTTCATTGATAAAAACATCATTAAATTGATCCAAAATTAATTGTTTTACCAATATATACAAGTTAAATTATATATAGAATGAATAAAAAAAAATATTTTTTTGGCCCGGCCCGGGTCTGTACCGGGCCGGGTCTCGGGCCGACCAGAAACCCAGCCCGGCCCGGCCCGTGTACACCCCTAACTACTAGAGAAGTCTCCTAAGGGTCATAATTTCCTCCTTTTCAAGTTCTTCTTTGGTCCGAGATAAGCCCTTTTACGGTCTTTCTTTGAATTTCTTCTATTCATTAGGAACTTTTAGGATAGATTCTTCTTCTCGAGTTCTGGTTTTTAGAACTTATCTTCACATGCAAAAGGTTAATTTCAGGGCCCTACTGTTCAGATTTTTAAATTTTCGCAAAATATTTTGCATCGACATAAGGCACATACTGACAAAACAACCCTAAATTAAAAATTTGTTTGTGCGATAAGGTCCAGAGGTGATTTGAGATAGGTCTGTGGTGTCTAGTTAGTTTATCACAGTGTTTTCTAATTCTTTGATAATTATAATGATTATAATTATCGATCTGTAGATATGGCCTAGTTCACGAATGTCCAAGCTAAGCGTCGACATGATGATTTTGTCTGTCATCTTTCTATCCACGCTGAATAAGGTGTCAATTTCTCTGATCTCGCAATCGAGGAAATTGTTATACCAATTATAGAAACAAACAGACACGCACTTTTGCAACCACTCATCAAGGGCAATATCAACATTGTAATGGAATTTTATTCCCATGCAACTACTGCCAATCTTAATAGTGTCTATATTCGAGGTACTCAAGTGGATTGCTTCGTTGGTGCGGTCAACTTTCTTTTCGGTTGTCCGCCTGTTGCCAACTGTTCCTTCCTAGAATACAGAGAAAGGTAGCATCCCATGGGTATCACATATATCGTTACCTTGATGGTTCATACCCTGCTATAAATGACCTCGGCGTAATTACTATATTTTCTATCATCCACGCAACCGCCGCCGTCAAACTACTCCATCGAGCCATCGACTCCAGATTTATTCCTTGTCCTCCCAGCGGGCGTATCTCAATGGATCAAGCAATCTTGGTTTATTGTATCCTTCAATGTCTCCCCGTTAATTTCAGAAAACTTATATTCGAACAACTCAAGCAATGTCTTGGAAGGGAGAGACTAACTCAGCTCTGCTTTCCAAGGACCATTTGTCAATTGGCTGCCTTGGCAAGCATACCATCGATTGATGGTGATGAAACAATCCCTGATGCATGTATCCTAGAACTCAGGGAAGTTGTACCACTTCACGAGACACGCTTTATTCCGCCTACACCTCAACTGGTTCCCACTCCGGTATAACTAGTGGCAAGTGTCGAGACTCAACCAAGTAAGAAATCACGAACTGACACTGAGGAAGCTCCAACAGATAACTCATCCACGCCTAGTGTCAGCAGGCAACAACCGTCACTGTTACGCGAAATGGTTACAATTAGAACCTTGCTTGAAGAACTCTTGGATAATTTAAAAGCATAAAACATCTACAGAATGCGATAGGGACTAGGCTTAGTTATTATTTTATTTTATTTTCGAATTATGTCGTTTTTAATTATTTTGTGTACTTCATTTTTCATCTTTCTGATTTATTATTCATTCAACATGTTACTTTTTATTTTGAATAAATAAAATATTTATCGGACTTTCCATTATTTTTATGATCTCATGTATTCTCGTTAATAATTTAATTAATTTTCCTGATTTTAAATTTCCTCTTTTCTTTCCCTTATTTTTTTATAATTGCCCTTAAACATTGAGGACAATGTTTTCTTCTAAGTGTGGGGGAGAGAGGAGTAAATTCACACTCTTACCTTAGTCTTTTCTCCTATTTGATTTTAACAATGAGGACAATGTTAAGTTTTAAGTGCGGGGGAGAGGAGTAAGTTAGAGTAACTTACATTTTGGTTTACCCGAAAAATTTTAAATAGGTGTTATTTCGAAAATCATATAAAAAATTATTATTTTCACCTATTTGTCTTGGTATTTGATTTAATAATCTACACTTTTATTTTTCACTTTTTGAGTAGAATTCGAATTAGTTGAATTTTTAATATGTTTTGAAGTCTTGAGTGAACAATTTCATATTCGTGATAAAAGTTTAGTCTTAGTTGTTCTCTATAGCCTTAAGGGTGAATTTAGCTAGCAATGAAAAAAAAAAGAGAGAAAGATCTCGACAAAAGAAAAAGAAAATAATAAAAGTCGAGCAAAAGTATCAAAAGTATCTTGAAGAAAGCTCAACCATCAAAGTATTATCACAAGAGCTTAGCAAGAGAAAAAGACTAGCCAGTCAAAAGAAAAGAGTCTTGTGCCACATGACTCAAGGTGAGCCCTATAGAGAACTAGCTACTTTCTTTTGGTGGATAAGAGGAGTTGAATTGTTAAGAAAAACTTCAAGAGAAATTTCAGTAAACACCGTTTCCCTTTCTTTTCCCTCTTTATTTCTTCTTATAAATATTAGCCTTTATTCTAACATTACAACTCGAGTAAAGACCTCTTGATTAAAAGTCATTATTTCGCCTAAAGTGGAGACTGTGAGAATTTCTACAAGCCTATGGTAGGAAACTTAGTCTAAGGAACGACTTGAGAGAAAATACCCAATTAGTGAGGAGAGCGATACACTTTTGGAATTGGTCTTATAGAAATTAGATCGCACTACTTTATAGAGTTACTTGTTTGGTAAATTCTCTAGCTCTAGGATATGACAATGTGCTAAGCCTTGAATCATGAAATTGGGAAAGTTCCTTGATTCTTTTGCATATTCTCTTTTCTTCTACTTCGTAGCTTTGCTCAGGTGTGCAAAGTTTAAGTGTGGGGGATTTGATCAGCCCAAATATTGACATGTTATTTGGTCTTCTTTTTACGTGTTTATAATAATAATATATTGCAAATAGACAAATTAATATACTAAGGGCTGCACCAAGGTATGGCATAATAAAGTGGATAAATTATATTATTTAGCGTTTATTTATTGTATTTTATAAATAGGTGCTACTCAATGGGTTTGTCTATTTTAATAGGTGCTACTCCAAGTAAGGAGTTGCCAGCTGTTTGTCTATTTTAATTATATTCTTTTTGGGTAAATTACAAATTACGTACTTGTGGTTAGGCCGAATCTCACATCACTGCCGTGTGGTTTAAAAAATCACATTTTGGGTACCTAAGGCATGCGTCGTTTAGCAATTAAGGTACCTGTGGTTTTGCTCCGTCAATTTTAACGAAAATGTTGATGTGGCGCTCACGTGACTCAGTGAAAAATTAAATTTTGGTCCACGAACTATCGGGATAAGTTTCATTTTGGTCCTAAAACTATTTTTTATTTCATTTTGGTCTGCAAACTTTCATATTTGTTTCGTTTTTTGTCCCAAAAATAATATTACATATGGTTTACGTCGTTATTTCTAACCTAAATAATTAAGATGAATCATTTCTCTCTCAAATATGGGAGTGATCACAGGATGGGTCGGGCCGGACTTGAGACCCAATGATCAGCCCAAATATTGACATGTTATTTGGTCTTCTTTTTACATGTTTATGATAATAATTTATTGCAAATAGACCAATTAATGTATTAAGGGCTGCACCAAGGTATGGCATAATAAAGTGGATAAAATATATTATTTAGCATTTATTTATTGTACTTTATAAATAGGTGCTACTTAATGGATTGTTCAGTGTTTCAGATATCCAAACAGGGCCTAACCAAAGGGGATTCATCAATAATTAACGAGACAATAATAAAAAGCACAAGATTTGCTTGTGCCGTTGGCTGTGCCGCCGGCACAAGTGAAGGCACACGCCTCTGAGTCAGCATTAGTCAACAGATAACTTTCAGCGTAAAAATTGGATGAGTCGTTGCCCATGCCGCCAGGAATTCCTACGGCACACGCAAAGACACGGTCTAGGTTAAGATTTGGATGACCAGGATTCAAGATAACGAGATGTCGTTGGAATATTTCGCAAATTCCGTTGTGCTGCCAGCCTGTGCTGCCGGCCCATCCCGCTGCCCAAGTCCATTTTGTGCCTATAAATAGAGCTCGTCATTCCACTCTCAGAGCACATAAGAGAATGACGAAGAACACAGCAGCACACAATCAATCAGTAGAAGTAGCAATTCAGAGTAGAATAGCTTAGGAGTTACTCTGCCTAGAGCATGAGTAACTAATTAGGTAGATACTTGAGGAAGACCTCAAGGATGTGACTTGAGTTCATCATGTTGTTCATGTGGAGTCCTGATATTGGTCTTACATCTATGAGTATTCTCAATTCCTTCATAGGTATGTGTTGAATTGTTGATACATTTGGAAGTATAGTTCTTAGGATTGTTCTTAATTTCTCTATTTGTTCATTGGTCTGATCTGTAATATAGAGATTACTTTGAAAGGTTAATGACAGATTCTCATATTCCCAAGTATTGGTTGAGTTATCTATCCTAAATCTATATCTTTCGCCATTGCTTTCCTTGCTATATATTTGAAGATGACGATAGCATTTCCTATAACTAGGGTGGATTGCACTTCAATTATGTAATTAGTATTTATGATTTTAAATGCATCATTGGATGTGGTTGTTTGATGCAAGTCATTTATCTCCTCTTTATTATTCATGAACTATGTGTTGGAGATTGTGCCCTAGGGCCAATCATTTTATGTATATGTTTTGAACATATGTTTGATTAGTTTATAGTTGATAAATTATGTTGTTATTATATTATTAGCATGTTTACTATGATAGCGTCCTTGATTAATTATAAGATAATTAATCTAAATCTGTCCCTGGTCGCTCATTCAAGTGGGAACTTGAAATGAACTAAGACCAGCATGACCTCAGTGTATAGAGATACATGCACTAGATGCTTTACGAGAGTCATGGTGCAATTATGTAAGGGGTTACAAGTTGCTGGACCGACCCGGAGAGTCCTGCATGGGTTTAGTCATTAGCTAGCCTCTCCTATACACCTGTCACGATGCCTTAGACCTGAGGTCTTGACTATTCCGGCATTGCAATTTTCGAACTTTGGCCTAGTCCAACATTGCCCGTAGCAGGGTAGCCATACAAGCTAGGTACGGGTTTGGTTGATTACAGTGCTGAGGAATGTGGTTGACCAAGATGGAATTTTGTCCCACATAGAGATGAGAGATATCTAACTGGCGCCCTCGATGAGTCTGTCCAAGGAAAGAGTGGTCAGTCAGGAGGCCTGTTGGGTCACACATGAGCAGGATCTAGACACCGCTTAAAGGGACACGAATTAGGGTTAATTCGTGAGTCACTCCGGTGACACAATTTAAGACATAACTGAATGTCTGGGACATGAAGTCTTGTCTTAAATAAAATCTACGATTGAGATATTTAAATTTGTGGGACAAGTTTAAATAAATTAATTGTTAAATAGTTAATTGGATTAATCTATTTACAAATATAATATTAGAGAATAATAAATCAAATAAGATTCCTAAAAGTTAGGAGATTATTGATTTATTAAATTCACTAATATTAAGAGAATTAGGGTTGAGGGTGGCGCCTCATATATTGGCTTTTTAATTAATGAAAATGTTTTGTTAATTAAAGTCATGAATTTGAATTCAAGATTTGATCTTGATTTCAAGATTCAAAATTTGAATTAAAGATATTAGGGTAATATTTTAATTCAATATTGTTGGAAGATAATGAGTTAGTTATAACTTCCTAAGAGTTAGGATTGTTATTTTGATTTATTAAATTCCAAGGAAAAATAGGGGGAGTTGGTGCATTCTTGAGTGGGTCCAAGGGAAGATTTGATCTTCCATTTGATTCTCAAAGATTGCATTTTGAATTCAAATTAAGATATTAAGGTAATATTTTAATTAAGAATTCAAGTTCTAAAATTGTGATATTATTGTAATCTCATAATTTTATAATTTGATATTCAATTATAATTAGGGAAACCCTATTTATAATTATCAAACTCCCAAACTATATAATAAAAAGGAGCAAGTCGACTTTAAGAGAACACACACAAACAAGTGAGTTTTTGACTTCTTGTGAGACAAGAGAACAAAAGTCGACTAACCCTAATCTTGGAGAGAGAAAGTCGAATTTCTCCAAGAGTGAGAGAGAATTCGACTTGTCCCAATTTTAGGGTTTTGAGAGAGAAAACAAGAAAGGGTTCTTGTTTCTTGCGCCACCTAGAGTCTTGGTTCAAGAATTGTTCTTGATCACCAAGAACCGTAGATTGGAGTCCCGAGTTCTTTTGGAGAAAAGAACTGAAGGCTAGCACCTTGGTGTCAGCAAACTGTTCGTGTGGATTACCGGCAGAGGAAGGACGCTTGGAGTGGACTTCTCGGAATCGCACCATTCAACCGGACCGATTGAAATTTTTAGGTATACTTCTTCCTTTACCGGTTTAAAGTCAAACGGTGGATCCTGTAGGAAATCACAAGCCTTTGCGCAAAGTTTTATAATTATTTCAATTTTTGCTTCCGCTGCGCGCTTTGATCCCTTGTGATTTCCCAACAGTGGTATTAGAGCCACGCTTATTTTGGGTTTAATACTGGTTTTGGTGATTATACATGTGATGTATGATGTTTGTTTACCGCTTTTAATCGTATGTTTGAATTTGCGAAAATCCACCGAAAGTTTTCTTCAAAAACTTAATCTATGGAATTGGTGCAAATTATATGTATATGATACATAGGAAATCAATTGGATTGATTTGAAAAATTTTTTCTTGAATTTTTAGCCCTTGGTCGAAATCCCTATATAATTACAATTAGAATTGTTTTAATTATAATTATTGTGAGGTGGCTGAAAATTTATTAAAATTATGAATTTTGAAATTTTTGGGTCAATAATTTGAATTCTTGAATGCGATTCTTGAATTCTATAATTATTGATACTAGGCTTAATTTTTCAAGAAAGGCATGTTAAAATTGCACAAACCCTAATTGAACACATTTGGAAAAATCGTTTTTTTGTATGTGTTATTGTATGCCGTGTTTGATATATTAATATGTGAATTGTTCATATATGTTTTATATGGTGTTGGATATGGCTCTAGGATTTTTGGTAAATACGGCATGCGTGTCGTCTCCCTATATTCCGATGTAATTTTACATTTTGTTTATACCTCAATGTAACTGAGGTTTTTCCCAATGTAATTTTTTTATTTTCCTTTTAGAAAAATTCCCTCATTGGCTTGAGAGGATTATAGGGTAGATGAGCCATATCTAAACACGGTGTGTTTTTATGCATTTAGTATTTTGTATGAGAGGTAATGCGCTAGATGTATGCCTAGGGGTGCGAATTTTAACAAGCAATTTTATTTTAACGCTACAATTACGTATACGATACGAGCGTAGGATTTTGTATGAGATACAAAATCCGTGCATGTGTTTATATGTATGAGATACATGGGGAAATAAACACTTGGCACACTCGTTTAATTTTAAAATCAGTTTAAAATTGAACTAAAACAGAACATCAAAAATTTAACCCTTTTAAAAATCTTAAGTTTTAATGTCATCAATAAAAAAACCCAGTTAAAATCTTGTTCATCGTAGAGTGGTGATCGCCCTCCGCGACACGTATCTACCTTGACCTTGAGGAGACACGGGTGAATGGGAGATTCAACGCAACGCCTCATTGAATTCTTGGTTTGCTAGGTGCGGTGATCGCCCTCCGCGACACGTGCTTAGTGGGCCTTGATGATATGGGGTCGGGCTTCAGCCTCGTTGTTTTGAGCCTAGCCATTCACAAGTTTTATTGTGTGACTTAATGGGGTTATCAAATCGGATTTGGACCTCAAGGCATTAGATGGGATAAACATGCCATAATAAGTATCATATGATGATACAGTCCCATAAAGATCTAAGAGTCACATGAGATGTGATTGGTAAAGAGTTACCTACCTAAATAACCAATTGGTGCATGATCGCCCTCCGCGACGGTAAACTTTGGTGAAATATGGGTCTTAGCCACTAATAATAAATTTTACTGGGTTTTATAAAATGGTGGATATATTATTTTGCTAATCAACTTTCATATCTTAAATTGTAGAACCATATGGCAACTACTAGTTCAACACTGTCACTGCGATCCATCCTTTAGAAGGATAAGTTGACCGGGACTAACTTCCTGGACTGGTTCCGAAATGTGAGAATTGTTCTCACCCAGGAAAGGAAGCTGTACGTCTTGAAAAACCCCATCCCCGCACAGCCTGCAGCCAACGCTCCAAGAGCTCAGAGAGATGCTTATGAGAAGCATGTCAATGACTCTGTTGATGTTGCTTGCCTGATGTTGGCCACCATGGTTCCCGAGATCCAAAAGAAGTTGGAGAACATGACGGCCTACGAGATGGTTACACATCTCAGGGAAATGTTCTAAGAACAGGCACGACAAGAGAGGTTTGAGACCACGAAGGCTCTACACTCTTGCAAGATGGCTGAAGGTGCATCTGTGAGTACCCACGTCTTGAGGATGAAGGGGTACATAGATCACCTTGGTAGGCTGGGATTTCCCATTGCACCGGAGCTTACGACGGATTTGATCCTGCACTCTCTGCCCAGAAGTTATGACCAGTTCGTCATGAACTTCAACATGGATGGCATGGAGAAATCTGTTTCTGAACTGCATTGGATGCTCAAGACTACTGAGGCATCCATTAAGAAGGCGCCTAGCACGGTCTTGTTGGTTCAGAACAACAAGGGGAAGGGGAAGGGCAAAGGAAAGAGGAAGGGAAAGGACGTGGTTGGTGAGACCAAGCCAGCGCCCAGGCCCAACCCACAACTTGCCAAGAAGGCAAAGCCCGCCAAGGATACAATTTGCTTTTTCTGTCAGAAGCCTGTGTTGGAGATTGTGCCCTAGGGCCAATCATTTCATA
>QANZ01033105.1:5324-19184 GCA_003254925.1 Chamaecrista fasciculata
AAAAAAAAAAAAAAAAAAAAAAAAAGAGGACTGGCAAAACTTCTACTAAAAGAAATGTTCATAGTCATATTTAAAACACCTAATGAAAAAGGCTCAAAGGGGCTAACAAGGGATAATGTGTTTATGGCTAGTGTTTGGGATTAAAGGGTGAAGAAACAAGTGCCTCTATCATATTAAGGATATTTAATCACATAAAGCTTTAACCAAGAATTAAAACAAGTTCTAGAGAAAATCAAGCTATAGGACTATAATGTCACTCATAAAATAGGAAATATTCAGGCTTTAATCTTCCAACAGGGCTATGACACTCAAAGTTGATCATAGACATTCTAAGAGACTTATCAAGCATAACAATTTAATTTTGAAAACTCAACAATTGATAGGAAAATTATGATGAGATCAAAATATGTGGTCTTAAGAGAATTATCACATAACCTCGAATGCATATAGGGTTTCAAACTACTCATGCTAAGTCAAGAGACAAAAATAAAAGAAGCAAGCTTATTGATCATAACGCCATGATGGTAAGAAAATTTAATGCTACACTATCATTTGAAGTGATCAGTTTCAAGAAATAGCTAGAAGGAAATTACTTACTACCTAACCATCGATGTTGGTGTTTGAGCTACGCTAAAAGAGTTTATTTTTGAAAATTGTGCCTGAAAAATCATAAAAATTCAAAAGAAAGATTGTTTGACAGGTGCAAAAAGTGAAACTTGGCAGAGTTTCCCACTCCCCCACACTTGAATGCAGCATTGTCCTCAATGCGTTAGAACAAATTAGAGAAAATAATAAACAAAGCTAAGTAAAATAATGCACTGGGGGTTACCACTCCCCCATTCTTATCCCATGCATTGTCCTCAATGCATAATCGGGTGGAAAAAGAAATTACTGCACCGGTAGACAATGATAACTATGCTTCCAAAAGCTGTAAAAATGTTAGAGGAAGGACCTTGTTCAAAATATAGTCAGGATCAGTAGGGTTAGATCATAACATCAAAAACTCAGGCAGCTGCGTCAAAAAGGGCAATAGGATAAAGGGGAAAAGAGGAAAGATAATAGCTAGCTAGGAGGATGGACCAGGCGGCTGAGTCATCATCGGATAGCTCCACCTGCTGCTGGGCCGCCATGCGTCAGATGTGTCGACGCATCCTCCGCATATGTGCGGCCTGACGGGCCTTGATCAGCCCAAAAGTGAACAAGTTATTTGTCCTTCTTTTGATATGATTATAGTTTAAATACATGTTCTAACATAGAAAAGTAAATGCATATTCGTTATCTAATCTTTATGATGAACGAACTATGATAGTCCATCTCTAGGGTTTTCTCTCAAGTATTGTTTTGACTCTTAAAAATCTTATTAAATCGTGACAACCCTCAAGAATAGAAGTTATAATCTTCGTCACAATTCTCTTAGCCTCATCACATTGAGTTCCGCGAGAGTTCAACCTTGGGTACGCATCTATACTATATTCTAATAAATATAGTTTATACTTGCGATGCTCGAGTATAAATTAAACTTGATTTGCATATTGCACGCGATGGACACCTTACGACGGGTGTCTGGTCAAGTTTTGACGCCGTTGCCGGGGAACTCTTTCTTGAGTTCCTAAGAAATTGTGATTTGTTTTTTAGTCTTTATTTTTATTTTGAGTCTTTATTTTTTTTTAGTGAGTCTAATTTTATTACGTTGAGTCTTGTTTTTGTTTTAGAGTCCTTATTTTTCTATTTTATTTTCATTTTGATTTTTTTATATATTCTTTTAGTCTGTTTGCATCTATTTTAATTCATTTTAATTTTTAATTGTTTAGTCTTTATTTTTTCTTTTTATTATTATTCTTTCTAGTATATGCCTAGGAAACCTATAGAGCCTTTAGTTCCCCTAGATCCAGATTTGAATAAAACACACTAAGATCCATAAAAAAGAATAAAAGAGTAGAACAAATGGAAAACTCAGGCAATAATCGTAGGTTAGATAACCAAGAACGTGAAGAAGTTCGCCAAAATCACGGTCTAAATAATGGACAACCTAGACCGAGAAGATCTATAAGAGAAGCATCCCAGTCTAATGAACAATATGAGGTTCAACGAAATGTGTTCCCTCAAATCCACACGGATTTTGAGATCAAAGGACCACTTTTCAATGGATTACCTAAGTTTCATGGATTGGCTAGTGAAAATCCTTTTACTCAATTGAATATCTTCACTATCGAACCATGAAACCACCAGCACCAAGCATAGAGGATGTGATGTGGAAAGTATTCCATCTCACACTCCAAGGCAAGCCGTTGGATTGGTATACTCATCTAGCAACTTATGAATGGACAACTTACCTGTCCTGGGAAAATCTTAGAAGGTCATTTCTCGATAAGTACTTTCCCGAAGCCAAAGCATCTGCCACTAAGCAGCAAATCTCAGCCATAGAACAACGAGATAACGAGACGTTACTTGAATATCTAACTAGATACCACGAGCTTCTAGTGAAGTGTCCTAATCACCAGCACACTGAGGAGCAATTAGTGGAATATTTTTGTAGTGGACTCCTAGACGACGTGGCTACTCACATCGATGCCGCGTCCAATGGATCCATTACGAAATTGGATGTTGAAATCGCATGGGAACTAATCAAGGAAGTCGCCCTCAAGCGAGAAAATCGAAGAAGACGTACCCGTGCTGTCAAGGGAATAGCAACCAATGAGTCATACCCGATGATGGAAAAGTTGGCATCAGACATGGACAGTCTAGCCATAGTTGTTAAGGAGAAGAATGCCAAATTAGTCTCTTCGCCAAGAAAGGTCGCTCCTGTGACCGCACCTTGCTCCGTGTGCGATTCGTATCAACATGGAACTAGGGAATGTCCCCATCAACCCAAGGAAGTTTCGGCCATGTATCAACAAGGCCCTAGTCAATTTCCTAGAAGATTTGATAATAGATTTAGGACTGGAAATTATTTCCAAAACCAAAGCTTTAATAACTCAGCTCCTCAAAGAAAAAACTCTTCTTCAACCGAAACTGACACTCAACTCCTCATTAAAAAGTTTGAGGAATCCGAAGCTCGAACTTTGAAGAGATTCGATGATTTTGGGCAAAGGATCGATCTTCTTTCTAAAGAGATGGACGTTATGAAAAGGAAGCACGATGATCTTCAACAAGCTTTTGTTCGAGCTGCCGAAGTTAAGGTAAACAATTTCAGTGCCTTAGTAGTTCTAAGGCAGTTCATGCCATTACTGCTAGAGAAACCGAACCTGTAGGAAATCCTGCTTAAGAGACCTTAGTGCAAACCCTAGAAGAGCCTGAGCCTGAAGAAATATTCATAGAGACCAAAGGTGCAGAAAACTTTAAGGCTATAATAGAAAAGCACCCTAGGTATGCCCAATTCTTCTTTGGTTTTAACTATAAGAAGGAAAAGGAAGAAACTCCTGTTGTGAATAAGTTGGAAACTAAGGTAGAAGACTTGTCGTTTCCAAGCTCTCATGTAATGACTAAGAAACAACTAGATGATAAGAAGGATAAGGAGCTAGAAGACTTATTAGGAAAACTAAAAGTCAATCCACCCTTATTAGATTTGGTTAGGAAAGTCCCTAGGTACACTAAAGTATTTAAAGACTTAGTTGAGAAGAAGAAAACATCTCAAAAGAAACTTCAACTAAACCCTACCATTTCAGCCCTTCTAAACCCTAAGATACCTATAAAACACAAGGATCCTGGTTCATTCACCATTCCTTGCATGATAGGAAAAGCCGTAGTCAATGGAGCACTGTTGGACTTAGGAGTAGCTATCAACGTTATGCCCCAGTCAGTCTATGATTCTTTGAATATGGACGGACTTAAGGACACAGGGTGATCCTGCAATTAGCCGACAAAAGCAGCAGATGTCGCCTAAGAAAAGTGGAAGATGTCTTAGTCAAGGTGAAAGGTCTAATCTTTCCCGCTGACTTTTATGTCCTAGATACCGGTGGCAATAGAGCTACCAATTACACTATAATTTTAGGCAGACCTTTCCTACGGACCGCTAATGTCAATATTAGCATGAAGGATGGAAAGATCACAATGGATAATGGACATCAAAACATCACACTCACGATGAACGAGGCGGAGAAATCCGATGAACACTCCGTGTTGGAAACGTGAAGTATTTGTACATCCCACAAAACCCTAGGAGAAAGGCCAAAGAGGGAGGAACTTGAATTTGAAACTCTTTTAAGCTTAGAACCTCCTGACCCTAGCCTGCTTATACCAGAAACAGACCTTGGAGACATGAACATTAGTTCACTTTTCAAGGAAGAGGAGGAAGACCACGTAAGTTCCAAAGTAAAAGAGAAACCAGCACTTAGAGAAAATATTTCCAAGTACAAGGCTGTATGGAAGCCTGTGCGCAACACTAACCCAACTATAGCCCCGTGCTATAGTGTTTCTAATTTTGCAGACCAGTAGATAAGAGCAGCAAAAAGGCCAAGAACCTCACTCTCCAGGTGTTCGTGCAAGAACCTAGGCATAGGTTCTTAATACCTAAGTAATGAAGAATGGCTCCACAATGTAGATGCCGTGTGCAAGAACGCAACCGAAAGGATTCATGTGGACTTCATAGGCATAGACAAGGTGCTCGATCCAAAGCAAAGAGGATTAACAATCAAGGATATGGATCAGCCCATTGGATCATTCGTTGACGATGTAGGGATCACGAAAAAAGGTACGCTCGCAAACAAGCATGCACTTTATCATCTTATCATGCGATACTATTATTATAGGACTAAATTTGATGAGACACGTAGGTTTAGGATAAATACGAAAACTAGGTATCGACCACGCATAAAACTTAAAAGCCTTGAAAATAGGAAGGTGGTGCGAAACCCTATCCGAGCCACACTCTTCAATGACGAGGATGGCATCCGATGTGGACAAAGGATCTCTGCTAAGCGAAGGATAGGTGGATACTTCGTGAAAATCTGCCACGAAACCTTCAGGCCACCCTGAAGATGTTCCGCGATGCTTTTTTCCCACTTACACGGTTTCCGCGTAAGTGTGGGGAAAGAAGAGGGTTATCCCAAACCCTAATTCGTAGTTTAGGACCCTAGAATTTGTATTAGACAAATTCTAGCAATTTCATCCTTAGTATTCGTATTTTTAGTTTTAAAATTCTTAGTTAGACTTTGGAAGCCAAGTGACAAAAATAAAAATTTTTCTTAATTTTTGTTTTTACGTCGACACCTGCGCTGGCGGCGCACCTAGCGGCCCAACGTCAAATTATTTGAGGAGTTTAATCGCGATTAAACTCTATCAAATCTGATTTAAATTTAGATTTTAAATCACGAAAATTTGACATACATAGTAGAATATCTATAAATACCCCCTCAACCTTCTAGGCTTCTCACAACTCTCATACTCACTTCTCAAAACTTCCAAAGCTCCTAGAACACTTTCTTGAGAGCTCAAATCCTTCTCTTTTCAAGTCTCGTTTCAAGTCTAAGGTAAATCTTTCCGATTTTTCGTGAATTCGCTAGGAACTTTTAGGATAGGATCTTTTCTCAAAATCGACTTTAGGACTTCTTTCTGTCAACAAAAGGTTAATTTGAGGCCTTGCTGTCGAACTTTTTGAAAAAGTCACAAAAATATTTTGCGTCGGCTACTGAGCCGGCGGTGCAACCTGACGGCGCAGCCCCAAATTATAATTTTGTTTGACCGATCGAGTTTTTAGGTGATTTGAGATGAGTTTGTAGTGTCTAGATTGTTTTTCATAGAGTTTTCCAGATTCCCGATAACTATAGTATTAATTATAATTATTACTTTGTAGATCATGATTATCGCTGCCGACGTTGCGTTTCTTTTGGAAAGAGGAGTGGATCTCTCAGATCCTCACATGGAGTTACTCACCAGGATGGTTTGTCAAAAAGACATGGCACGAGTTTTTGAACCCCCTTGTAGGGCAAACATTAACTTAGTCAAGGAATTTTACAAACATGCTAGTCTGTTTCGCCTCCATGTTGTTCTCCTTTGAGGAAAACTTGTTGATTGTTCTCCTTCTGCAATCAACAAACTTTTCAAACTCCCCAAAGTCATCCATCATTTCGTGACACTTGGAGGTTTCTTAATGGCGACAGTTGGGTTTGGAATTCCAAGGGAGAGGAAGTTGGTTTCCCACCATCTTCCCTGACGCCCCTTGAAAGAACTTTGCACAAAGTGATCAGTACGAAAATCCTGCCGACAAAATTCCAAGACATGGTCACCCCCGATCAAGCTCGTCTCTTAGTATGTGTGGTTCATGGACATCCCGTGGATGTTGGACAAATCATTTATAATCACTTGCGCAACAATATTCATAGAAAACTTGTCCACAATCTGTGGTTTCCTAGAACCATATGTGCTCTAGCTCAAGAAGCGGGAGTGGTTATCAACCCAACCGATGAATGTCTCGAGAGTCCCTTATCCGTTACTCTTAGTGAGGTGGCTTCACCTCTTGATAAGTATCCTAAGGAAAGCTCGGGCAGCAACTACGTTCAGCGATTTGAGATTAATGTTATTGAGACTACTGACACCGAATCTAAAGAAGATCCTGAGGAATATATTCCTTACTATTCTCCCGGGCCCGAGCACGAACCCACATTCCTTGAAAAGAAGGTGGCTACGCTCGAACAAACGGTGGAAGCCCTCCAAACAACAATCTCGACCCTTCAAGCTCGATGGATAACGACTAAGCATAAAATATCTACAATATCTAGAACACGATAGGGAATAGTCTAAGATTAGTTTATGCATTAATTTATTTGCTTTCTAGGATTAGTTTATTTGTTTTGTATTTTTCAATTCTGTTTATTCTAATTCTATCATTTATGGATCATTCTGTCTTTAATTTTCTGTCTTTTATTATTTGCAACAATTTACATTTGAATAAATAAAATATCTATTTTGGACTCTTATTATTTTCTTGATCTCAAGTCATTTACATCTAAAAATAATAAAAATAAAAAATATATATATATAATTTGCAAAATTCCAAAACAATATATATATAATTAAAATAAAAATAATATAAAAATATGTTTTGAATAAGGAATATGATGATATTACCTATTTTTTATATATTCCCTCTTCTCTTTCCTTTCTACATTGAGGACAATGTGTTCTTCTAAGTGTGGGGGAGAGAGGAGTAATTTCACACCTTAATCTAGTTCTTTACTCCTATTTGATTCCAACATTGGGGACAATGTTATGTTTTAAGTGTGGGGGAGAGGATTAATTTAGAGTTACTTGAATTTTGGTTCACCCAAAAACTTTTTGGTATTAATCTAAATATTTTATAAATAATTTTTTTTAAAAAAATTTATTTTCCTATTTTTAGTGCTTGATTTAAATTTACTTCACTTATTATTTTTCACTTTTTGACTAGAATTCGAATTAGTCGAATTTCTAATATGTTTAGTGTATTTGAGTGAATAATTCTATGTTCATGATAAGAGTTTAGTCTTAGTTATTTTCTATAGCCCTAGAATAATCTAAGTAATTTCCTAAGTTTAGTAGTATTGTTTGATTTTTATAGACCAATTTGAGAGAAACCCAGCCTAGTTGGAAGATTAAGCCCATATAATACTATAATAATATATATATCTATTTAGAGAGAGATTAGTCTCTTAGCTTTGTCTTCTCTAGAACTTGTCTTAATTCTTTGTTAAAGCTTATTAGATTTAATGGTTGTTAATATGATAGAGGCATTTGTTTTTTCAACCCCTTAATCCCAAACACTAGCCAGTTACCAAATATATCCTTTGTTAGCCCCTTTGAGCCTATACACTAAGGTGTACTTATAAACCTTCTCATAGAGATGGACTTTTCAATTCAACTCTCAAAGGAGAATTTAGCTCGCAATGTTAGTAGAAAAAAGAATATAAAAAATCTCGACAAAAAGGAAAAAATTATATATAAGTCGAGCAAACAAAAGTATCTTTGAGAAAGCTCAAATACTAAAAGTATTATCATAAGAGCCTATCAAGAGAAAAGACTGGCCAGTCAAAAAAAAAACGTAGAGTCCTGTGCCAAATGACTCAAATGAGCCTTACAGTGAGTTAACTACTTTCTTTGGATAAGTGGAGTTGAATTGTTAAGGAAAACTTGAAAGAAGAGATTTTAAGGTAAACACCGATTTCCTTTCTTTTCTCCCCATATTCCTCACATATATATACTAGCCTTTCCCATACATTACAACCCTATTGAAGTCCTCTTGATTAAGAATCATTATTTCATTTAGAGTGGAGACTTTGAGAATTTCTACAAGCTTATGGTAGGAACTTAGTCTAAGACATGACTAGAGAGAAATAATACCCAATTAGTGAGGAGAGTGATACACTTATGAAATTGGCCTTATGAAAATTGGATTACACTACTTTACTTAGTTACTTGCTTGGTGAATTCTATAACTATAGTTTGTGACTATGTGACTGGCCTTGAATCATGAACTTGGGAAAGTTCCTTGATTCTTTGGCATATTCTTTCTTCTTCTACTTCGTACCTTTGCTCAGGAGTGCAAAGTCTTAAGTGTGGGGGATTTGATTAGCCCAAACGTGAATAAGTTATTTGGCCTTCTTTTGATATAATTATAATAATAATATATTAGAATTAGACTAATTAATATGCTAAGGGCAACACTAAGGTATGGTGAATAAAGTGAATAAAAAGAGTTAATTAGCATTATTTATTATACTTTATAAATAGATGCTACTTAATGATTTATTTAGTGTTTCAGATATCCAAACAGGGCCAAAACCAAGAGGGAAATATCAGAATATTCCAGAAGATCACGTTGAGAATAAGAAATCCTTGCGCCGCCATGTGGGCCGCCGGCCCAGATTCGGTGATTCACGTGGCGCAGGAATATTCCAGAATATTGATGGAAATTGTGCCCTAGGGCCAATCATTTTATATGTATGGAGATATTGTTTGACTGATTTATGAATGATAAATTATGTCGTTATCATATTATTAGCATGTTTACTGTGATAACAATCCTTGATTAATTATGTGATAATTATTCTAAATTGTGCTTGGTCAATTATTCACATGGGAACGTGAATGAACTAAGACCAGCATGACTTCGGTGTATGGAGATACTGTTGGGAATTCAAGGGCGCCTAAGGCAGCGGAAGCAAGCAAAATTTAAAAATTAAAGAAACTTTAAACGCCCAGGTCCAAGAATTCCCGAACGGATCCGCTAGCTGAATTTAAAACTTTTGGTTAAGTGGTATACCTCAGAGTTTCAATCGCTTTAGTTGAACGGGGCGTTCCCAAGAAGTCCACTTGACGCGTCCTTCCTCCGCCGGTAATCCACACGAACAGTTTGGAGATGCCTAAGTGCTAGCCTCCTTCACTTCTCAAGTGAATCCGGAACCTTTATCTACGGGTGTTCTTTTGAATTCAAGAACTCTTCTTGAATGTCCAAGAACTATATGGCGCCTTGATCAAGAACCCTTCTTGATCCCACACAACCTTGTCACACAATATTAACTCTTAATATTGTGCGCCACTTTCTATCTCTAGGAAAGCAAGATTGCGTTTTTCCTCTCTCTCCTCACCAAGAGAAAATCGAATTTTCTCTCTAAGAAGAATTAGGGTTAGTCGACTTTCACTCTATGTGCATGAGGCTCTCACCTTTTGTGATTTCACTCTCAAGAATCTAATTCTCAAGTTTGTGAATTCTCTCTCTAGACTAGATCAAAATCGAAATTTTTCTCTCTCTAGAATTGGCATGTATAAGTCGACTTATGGCTTGCCTATTTATAGGGTTTGGTGATTTTGATAATTATAATTTTAGGAAGGCCTAAAATCATATAATTATCAAACCATAATATTACGATATCTTAATATCACAATTTTAGGACTTGATTTCCAATTTAAAATATTACCTTAATATTAAAATTGGAATCAAAGTGCAATCTTGGAGAATCAATTTGGAAGATCAAATCTTCCCAAATCTCTCTCCAAGCCATGCACCATTCTCCCCTATTTTCTTGTTGGAATTTAATAAATCAAAATAACTAACTAACTCTTAGATAGTTATAACTAATTTGTTATTTTCCAACAATATTGAATTAAAGAATTCCCAGAATATCTTTAAGTCAATCTCACCAAGTCTCAAACTCTAGATAATTGAATTAAAATATTACATTAATATTTAAATCCAATTGGACCTAAAATTTCGACTTGCCCTATAAGTCATGAATTAAAATATTACTTTAATATATTTAATTCATCCATTTGAAATCTAGATCAAATCTCATTTGAATTTCAAATTTCAAGCCATGACTTTAATTAATAAAACATTTTTATTAATTAAATTCCTTTTAAATATGAGGCGCCAACCTCATCCTATTTAGTCCTAATATTAGTGAATTTAATAAATTAATAATTTCCTAACTCTTAGGAACATTATCTAATTTATAATTCCCCTAATATTATAAATAGGAATATAATTGTAAATAGCCTAATCCAATTATCTATTTAACAATTATCATATATATATATATATATTTGTCTCACAAATCTAAATATAATATATCTGTAGATAATTAATTCAAGACAAGACTTAATGTCCCACAATAAGTTATGTCTCAAACGGTGTCACAAATGTGACCCACGAATTAGGGTTAACTCGTGTTCCAGCTTGGCATCTGGTTCCTGCTCGTGTGTGACCCAGCAGGCCCCACGTGAAGTTGGCAGTAAATCATCTCATGACTTACAAGTCGAGAGCGGACTCTAGCAAGCCATCACGACTACCCAAGACACGTGAGTTATCGTTCTAACCCATAAACGACTTAACCTTAGTACTATCATGTTCAGATCCCTTTTTGTCCTACGATATTTCGGTAAGGATTAGGCATGGGAATGTCATCCAAAATCCAAACCTCAACTTTCTCGATCTCCTGAGTAAGTCCCAAAATCCAGTGTGGCCACACATTCCCTTGGACAGACTCGTCGAGGGGCCCAGTTAAATATCTCCCATCTCTATGAGGGACAAAATTCCATCTTGGTCAACCACATTCCTCAGCACGACAATCAACCAAACCCGTACTCAGCCCTTATGGCTACCCTGTTACGGATAACGTTAGACTAAGCCAAAGCTTGACAACTGTAATGCCGGAATAGTCAAGACCTCAGGTCTAAGGGCATCATGACAGATTGTACAGGAGAGACTAGCTAATGACTGAACCCATGCAGGACTCTCCGGGTCGGTCCAGCAACTTGTAACTCTTACATAATTGCACCATGACTCTCGTCCCAGCATCTAGTGCGTGCATCTCATGCACCGAGGTCATGCTGGTCTTGGTTCAATTCAAGCTCCCACTCGAATGAGCGACCAGGGACTGTTTAGATTAATTATCTCATAATTAATCATGGACTGTTATCATAGTAAACATGCTAATAATATGATAACCATTAATTTATCTCCATAAATTAATTGATATGTTCCCAACATATCTAAAGGATGATTGACCCTAGGGCACAATCTCCATCAAACTCCCACTTGCACTAGGTACAATCATTAATCAAACTGTTTCTAACTCTTAGAAACATCCATTAATGTGCGTCTAATTCCCAATTGACGTTACATGTTTTCATGTAAACCTGTGGTGGGGTTTAGCAAAAGGACTGGCAGAATCCTCGACTGCTATTTTGACATATCTTAGTATCACCTATCTTAAAGTGATATTGTCTGAGTACATCACTGTCGGAATGTCAGTGGGGAAACTCTTTCCCGCTTAGGCGTCTTCCTGTCTCTCCAGGATGACCTTTTAAGCATACTTCAGACACTAGTTTTTACAGTCTGCGTCTCCACACGACTAACCCATTCTTGTAGAATCAGCGATCGTATTCCGCTTGGAACCATTCCAACTTACGATCTCTACTGTTCAGGGAATACATTTTCATTACTGCGATTAATCTTGGTTGGTTCGAATAATGGGCTTCTTGTGTAACCACCTTACACATTAATTCTTCCATATACCAAGAATTTGTCTTTAGTGCTTCTCAAGTACTAAGGACTTTAATGATAGCTTTCTAGTGAACCTCAACAGGGTCACAGCTTATCATATACAGGGCAAATGACATATTGAGTCTAGTACATCATGATGGATCCTATTTGCCAAAGCATATGGGATGCCATTCACGTGTCTTTGCTCATCATGTGTTTCAGGAAACACTGATTCTTGCAAAAGACTAATCCCCTTGATTCATCACCATGAATCCCTTCTTGAAGTCTCTCATACTGAACTCTTCAGTATCTTATTCAAGAATGTACTTCTTGACTCAATTCTAAGAAGCTCCTCTGAGAACTATCTCATAGATCCCAGCTTCTTATCCTTCATTGAAAGTGATTAAACTATTTAAGATTCTCAATCTCAGAGATAGCAATGCAGCTTTCAACTAGCTATATGTGCTCGACAGATAGCACCAAGATTGCAATTGTGCTCCCACTAACCTACTTGTAAACTTAGGACCCATCTAGGTTTTTGCATGAAGTCAAACTCCTTTGGTGTTTTCATCAAAACAGAGATTAAAATTCTTCACAGGTGGCGGGCTCACCACGCTCCTTGAGCAACACATCCCTGCTCTCAATGATCAAAGATCACATCTTTGAAATTGAGAACGTGTTCTGTCAGAACTTCGTTGTCCTTATGTTTTAGAGTAGCTTCCACAACTCTTGTGGATCTTCTCTAGTTTTCGTCTGTGCCTCTGATTTGTTTTGTGGATCTTGAACTCTTCAAGATTCTTTCTACTCCCACTGTTTCTTTTGGAAACAACGAATCCCTTTCTAAAAGGTATCCTCCCCTGACTACAAACTCTTTGTGGTCAGATGGGTAGTAAACTTGATATCCCTTCTCAGGGTATCCCAACAATATCGTAACGAGACATTAAGAGACCCTTTTCATTCCATATCTCATATGGTGTTCTCCAGACGAAACAGTTTAGTGTGAAGTCAACAGCTTCTAGAGCACACCCCTTGAGGTTGGTATAAGATCAATTATTTTAGATCAAACCTTATCTAAATAGGGTTTGACATCTTTTCTTAAAATTCCATCCACCATGGGATCTTAAGAAAAGTGAGTTGTGAGACTCTCTCACAGCTTCTAAGATGTACAGCAAAGTTTTTGACTCAAATCCTAGTCCTTTGATCCAATCGAAGGTTCTAGATTTGTTGTCTAGTTAATTTTCTACTTCGTTTTTTAAATCTCTATTTCAAAGAACTCTAACTTGTGTTTCAAAGAATAGCCGTAGATCTAATCCTTGAAGCATTTAGTGAGAGCTTATTACTTTTAGCTTAAACACTTATGGGTCTACATACATCAACCATGTATGATCTCCACTAAGTTAGACTTTCCTTTACTATAAAGGAGAAATCCCTTGTTATCTTTCCATTTTAAACAAGGCTTGCAAGCATCACATGATTCCAAATCATGAAGCTTCAAGGTGGTTCTTGTTTGTTTGGCCTAAACAACAATTGCCAAAAGTTTGTATCGATGTTATAAATATTGTTATTGTTCTAGTTTAAATATAATGAATACCTTTGCGAATCACATAAGCAAATAGACATTTATTTAAAATAGAAACCATTCTTCAATGTTTACACAAAATCCACCTTATCTAATAAGGAGAAAACCAATGTTCAAACATTCAAAGAATAATAACAAAAACTAGCCCATAGAGGGCGATCCAAGCTCGCTTGTCCCTTCAGTAGCAACGGCAGCAACCTTTGCTCCATTGTCCACATCTAGGTCCATCTCGCTTCTGTCCTTGCTTTCTACCGTCTCTGAAGACCCTGCACATCAAATGTGAGAATCACATGTGTATCCAATACTCAAGTGATTTAAGTAGAAA
>QANZ01033112.1:7565-39577 GCA_003254925.1 Chamaecrista fasciculata
CTTTGAGCATCATAAGCATGGTGAGGAATATAATTGTGAATCAATTAATATAGAATAAAACAACATTCACGGTTATATACATCGTTATATACATCGATGAATGTTGTTTTAAACTCATATGGTGCTTTATTCTATAACCGTGAATGTTCTTTCCAGTATATTTCTCCGGAGACGCCATCGGCACCGACGTCGGAAATTTCACCGGAAACCTCCGATTTGAACCAAAACCAAAACAAGCACAAGCAGAATTAGGACTTCGAGATGAAGAAGACGACGGCGAAGAAGAGGATGATTTCGAAATAGGCGACGACGGCGACAGTAACAGCGATACCGATGGCGACGGCGATGGAGAAATCTTGTTGAGTGACTTCGGCGGCGAAAGAAATGCTCTGATCTTCAACGAAGAGGTGGAAAACACAACACAATCGTATTCCTCGATGAGATTTGCTAGATCTTCGTCGGATTTGATGGAAACCAAAGCGTCGAGATCTTCGGTAGGCAATTGGCAACGAAGGCTAACATCTGAGCAAATAGATAGATGAATTGAGAATGAAATTGATTAATTGAACAATCAATTCAAGTTGAAATTGAACAATAGCTTTATCAAATTACACAAAATTAATTTCATCAATTCATGTTCTGTTAAAGAGAGAGACGAGACGAGAGGGGGAGAGAGAGACCAGAGAGGGAGAGACGAGAGAGAGAGAGAGAGAGAACGATTATGCCAAATTGAAATATTATTTCGGGTCCATAGTCATTTTTTTCATTCTCTCTCATCTGATGCGAAACGGTAGACCGTTTTTTTCAGTAGTCCACCAAATGTCGGGGCCTGATTCGAAAAAATGATACATTTTAGTCCTTTTGGTCCACCATTTCGTAGGCAAAATGAGTTCGGTCGACCAAACAAAATAATCACCTCCAAAGTTGCATATGATTATAATCATAATTTCATGCTTTCCAAGGCAAACAGTGACATAATTTTTTTTTTTTTAAGCAACAATCACATCCAAATACACTTTGATTATAATCAAATCACATCTTACTTTTTTCAACTTTTTCTTCCATTTCTACCCCTATAAAATTTATCAATTTACTTACCCTTCTATCTACCAACCACAATCAGAGCTGTCAAAATGGGCTTGGCCCTACGGGCCGGCCCATCAACCCTATAAAATAGTTAGGGCTTGGGCCTAAAAAATTACATTTTTTTTAATTAGGGCTTTTTGAGCCCGGCCCATATATTTTTAGGGCCAAACCGGGCCGGGCCGGGCTAAGGGCCAACCCACTTTAATTTAATTTTCAATAAAAAAAATTTATCCTTATTTAATTCAAATTGGAAATCAATCAAATCCTTTTTTTATATGCATCAATCAAATCTTTAATTGAAGTCAAAATAGGAAATTCTCTTATTAAAGTGCTCTGAATCTGATCCTTCACGCAAGTGACAGTGCAACACAATCAACAATCAACATAAATACATGATATTTTTCCTTCTCAATCAAATCTTTATTCTTGGTTTTTCTAGTATTGTCTTAACAATGATATGTTTATTTTCGTTTTAGTTATTTAATTTATTTCTTAGTTATATGAACATTAGATTATTATTTACATTTGGGATTCGTAATTTTATTCAGTATCAATTATTTCTTTTAGTAATTTTAATTCATGTTATGAAGTTTAATTTAAATTTTAGCTTTATTTATTTTTTTTAAAAAAATTGAAAGCCCATAGGGCTAGCCCTAAGCCCTAGTAGGGTCGGGCCGGACTAGAAAATCTTAGCCTTTTTTAAATTAGGGCTTTTTTGGCCGGGCTGACCCATTTTGACAGCTCTAACCACAATCATTACATACTCATTTCAATAATTTCACATCAAATAATCAACTTTCATCCAAACACCAATACAGAAATAATCAACTTTGATTATAATTATACTCTGATTATAATCAAAACAAATTTTATTATAAGCACAAACGAACTAACCCTATGCCATTGGGTTTCGTCACTTTCGTAGCTAGGATGATTTGTGCACTATATAAATTACAACAATTACAATCTACCCAAAAAAAAAAATACAAGGACTAAAATACACTTTTGGTCCTATAACTTTGGCAAAGGTCTCAATTTAGTCCCATAGCTTTTTTTGTTACAATTTTGGTCCTATTACTTTTGAAAATATCTCACCGTTGATCTCAAGCTGATTTCCATCCATTATTTGCCGTTAAATTTACTTCACCCATATTTGTCACATTATCATTCAACTAAGTGTGTTAGATAATTTTTAACGGCAGAAAATGGATGGAAGTCAGTTTGGGACCAACGGTGGGACATTTTTAAAAGTTATAAGACAAAAATTGCAACAAAAAAAAGTTATGAGACCAAATTGAGAACTTTGTCAAAGTTATGGGACCAAAAGTGCACTTTAGCCCATTATAAATAAATTGCGTTTTTCGCGAGCAGAGTATTGGTTTGATTTGGTTTATTTGTCGCTTCGTGATTGACTCAATAGAAATATCATTGGGGCAAGTAATAGCTAGTGTGGCTGCTAAAGTTAGGGTTTTTCATCACCCTTTCAGCGCGTTGCTTCAGGTTCGGATCTCGCTTCTCCTCTATGTAGGTTTTGCATCTTTTGTGTTTCCAAGAACCCTCAGAAACGTATGTAATTTTTTTTTGTTGTTGCTGTAAATCCATCCAAGTATTTGACTTCTACGCCTTCAATTCCTTTCATTGAATTTAAAGCCTGGTCTTCACTAGTTCACTCGCCATGTTTTTCGGGGCATGCTCATGGTCCCGTTAGTGAAATCTTTTTAGTTTTTGGATTGTGTTCTTGTATCCCTTTTCGTTAAAGAAGTGTAGTCTTTAAAAATCTTGCGGCGGGGTTTGCTCAATTTCTTTAATTCGTCTGTTTGTAGCTGCAGGTTCATCTGAAAGGCCGTTACGATGTCTCGTGTTTATGTTGGTAACTTGGATTCAAGAGTTACTGAGAGAGACATTGAAGATGAATTCCGTGTATTCGGAGTCATACGGAGGTAGCCTAAGCCTTAATTAATAATTAATAATATTGCAATTTTTGTCTTGGAAAAATATAGTATTGCAATCTATTTGCGTAACTTAGAGAAAGTAGGTAAACACTTCCAACTCGCTGTCTGTGCTGACTAAGATTTGCATGGAGTGGTATAATCTCTCTGAAGATGCTTCTTTGCTATTGGAATCGTCAAATTAATTTCTTTCCACGATTTGGAGTATTTTCTAGGTGCATTATTAGTAGTTATTTGGGTCTGATAGCTGGCGCCTCTTACTGTGACACTGCAGGACTTGTTCTGTAGTTATGATTTCTAAATTTAAGACCACATTTATAATATCAGGGCCTAAATACATCATTACAACCAGGTCTACTAGAAGCTAGAATAAAGAGCAGAAAATAGTATTACAAATTGCATATTACTAATCTCCGTGATAGTATGAATGTATCCTTTGATACTGTATGCTAATATTTTGTTTAATTGTTTTATTGAATAAGTTATAGGGAGGAAGAGAGGAAAATGAGTGAGTTTATACTTTGACATGAAAGATAATTATGTAAGTTTTTTATGTGTGGATCGGGTGCTGACTAGATTTCTAGTTTTGAATTTTGTTATCTGTCATTTTAATTTGTGAGGATGGCTCAACAGATGGTATAATATTTGCTCAATCTTGCTTCTACATTTGTTACATTTACCATTTTCTATCCTTTTACAAAAGTTCATTGCAATAGGAGTAAATTTTTTATGGAGTGCTTCAGATACACTTTTAAGAATTTAATTTTATATTTAGTTTTAGATTATAATCTAACATCATTTTTTTTTTCGGGTAGTGTGTGGGTTGCACGGAGGCCACCTGGTTATGCTTTTGTTGACTTTGATGACCGCAGAGATGCACAGGATGCTATTCGTGAATTAGATGGTATGTTCAGATTTAGAAGGACTAAAAGAAAAAAACCTAAAATGCTATTAATTTTTTTACAAAACGTTCTAAATACTTTATTAATTTTACATGCTAATGTATTATTGTTTTACCCCCTTTTCTGGTTGATATGGTGAAGGGCTTTCCACGACTTCCTATTTAAGTCTTCTTTTTCATTTGGGGAAGCCGTAGGCCTACATGCTAGCAGATACACTCTTTCTTCTGCTTCTTCCTTGCAAATTTCTTCTGCAAGCAGGCCTGCCATAGTGGTTTTTCGTCAGTCTTCACCAAAGACTGCTGGGTTGTAGAGTTTGACTGTGTGGAGAGAAATTAAGAATGTGAACCGAAGAATTGCACTTGTTTGGAGGTTTATGGCAAGCTACACGTCTGTTACATAATGGATTTGTTATGTGAGATGTATGCTATCTCAATTAACCTACGCGCCATGTGAGTGCTGCTTGTGTTCAATATTATATTCCTAAGAGGAATTTGTGCTCCAATAGATCCATATACCTTTTGGTATGGGCCATGTGAGTGCTACCTGCGTTCAATTAGCCAATGGCACTTGCTCCTTACTATTTCATGTCATGTGCATGCTGGGAAGTGACCTTCATGATAAAATTCTTTGCTGGAAATGATTTATATTTTTAGGATTTAAAATATAAGGTTGTTGCAAGCTTTCTTTCTCTTGAATAAATAGCTGTATACTTGGATTGCTATATTAAATTTTCTTCCTAGTAAGCATTTGCATTGCTGTTTTTATGAGTAGGTAAGAATGGTTGGAGGGTAGAACTTTCACACAACTCTAGAGGAGGTGGTGGTGGTGGTGGTGGTGGTGGTGGAGGTGGAGGTGGAGGCGGTCGAGGTCGTGGTGGTGGTTCTGATTTGAAATGTTATGAGTGTGGGGAACCTGGTCATTTTGCTCGGGAATGTCGTTCACGTGGTGGTTCAGGAAGACGCCGTAGTCGCAGTCCACCACGATTTCGTAGGAGCCCAAGTTATGGGCGAAGGTGAGATTTTTTTTATTAGGTTATACTTTGTAGTTCGTAACCTACTATATGGTTCAGCACTCTGCTTTTGTATTTATAACTTCAGCTTCTTTGTCTAAATTATGTTTATATGATTTCGTTGTTCCTATATGTCGTTTAAAATTCTACAAGTGTTTTGATAGTTGCATGTTTTTTAAGTTTGATTTTTTTTTCCTCCACAAGAATATGGTATTATAATTTCCTTAACCTTTAGTTTTTTGTCTGACTAACTCAGTGATATGATGCAGGAGTTATAGTCCTCGTGGGCGGTCTCCTAAGCGCCGCAGTTTGTCACCTCGTGGACGCAGCTATAGTAGGTCGCCTCCTTACCGTGGGCGTGAGGAGCTACCATATACTAATGGGTTGGGTTCCTTTCAATTGAGTTTATTTTAGTGCTACTTTAGGGATTGCAGTTTTATTTTATTTTCATCCATGAATACTATTTCTTTTTCCTAGTTCAAGTTACAATTTAATTTTGCTTTGTCATTTCACTTTGTTAAATGATTCTGTCCCTCCCAATATTTAAATAAGAAAACAAAGTGGATGTTGAAATGTACGGCCAATAGTTTTGTTATTATTGAACATCTACTATTGCTTATTCTTTTAGATTATTAGCCCCTTGTTTTTTATTTTTTCCCTTTAAACTAAATGACACTTGTACATATATGGAATTGTGCCAAATTCAATTAGAGGCAGCCCTTCATATAGTTTATACTAATTATATAATCAAGGCTATCATTTTATATATATACTGACATGATGATGCTGGATAATATGCAGAAATGGCCTAAAGGATCGGCTGCGGAGCAGAAGTTGATTTTAAGGGGTGGAAACAATGTTTTCTTTGTGGACATTGTGATTTTGTTAGTCTAATGTTTTCACCACAGTTCAAGACTGTTTAATTGGGAAACACCCGAACTTCTACTGTTGGATTGGATTAGTTACTTTCGATTTCCCAGTTTGTGTTCTTTAGTCTATGCAGAATACATGTAGTTACGTTAACAGGTAACTGAAACTGAATTGTTTTGAGTTTTAAATCTTGCTAAAATTCATGTTTTTCTTCTGTTTTGAGGTGTCTTCTGGTACTGCTTCACTGCTTTTTTGCTTCTACATTCACTGGGTATCGCCCCTGGCAGCCCTTTGCCGGGATTTTCAATTTTTGGATAGTTGTGGGTCCCAGCTAGCCGGGTGCTTCTGTTTAAGTCTCTCCACCTGTGGTGTGTGCACCACAAACTCTAGAGGCATGTTTTTATTAACTCAAAAGGGTTGATGGGCTGCATTGAACACTTCTGGCAGTTTCAGTATTCAATCTGTTCTACAGAAGTTGGGTTTGTGGGTTGTTCTTGACAAGTGATATGAAGATTGGGGGGTGGGGATATGTGGATCTAACTAGAATCCCTATACTTTTTTTATGCTTTCAGCATGAACCTTCTCTGGTTTCCACCCAATTTGGAAAAAAGACTAAAGAAGACTGGGTCTTTTCCAATTTTTTTTCTGGATTCATTTCTGAAAGGGTCAATTTTTTTGGGAGATTCTTCACTTGTTTTCATGGAAAACCTTAGGTAAGCTTGGCTGACTAGCTCTCATTAGCCTGCTGAAGCTGTAAACCTATTATTATTATATCTTAAAAATTTTGACCCTTTCATTGAATTTTACAATGAAGGCCATGGTCCTGGATTGAATATTTTGGAAACTTATTGATGTTGGTTTTGTTATTAGCTGAGCTGAGGCTTTTGATATTGGCTTGAATAGCTCCTCCTGATCGAGTGGGAGGTGCTAGAATGCATTATTTTGCTGGGATATATAATCGGCATTTGCTTTGTCGTTGTCTCTGGATGATTTTGATCTGCCAACTTCGATTTTGGTCGTTTTAATTAAATAGGATTTCAATTTGGCAATGACACTGTCATAGTATGGCTTCCCGTGTATTTTGCTTTTCAGGCATTTATAGTTTGCTGGGTTGTCTGTCTGTATTACACACTCAAGAATTGAGAAGTGCCTAAATTGTGACAGATTTTATTAAAGCCGCCGAATTAGATGAACCACACGTTCTGTTTCTTTTCATATTGTTTTCTCCAGCTATGTTCACGTGATATGCTCGTTGCCAATTTAAGATTCAAAAGTTGCCAATTGTTTACATAATGCTCGTTGAAACTACACTTGGAATCTCTTTACATGTCAACATCAAAGACTAAAAATACGGTATTCTATTTGTAGCAATGAACATGTTCTCACTGATGGCGAGTATGAATGTGTTTTTCGTTTGCTTTAAGATAATTATGTGGTGGTGGATATCTTGAGAATTGAGATATTGTTTGAAATTTTGAATGTGTATCAGCATCCATTAGAACGTGGAGTGACCTTGACTTCGTATTGTGAAGAGTGCAAAAAATCATTTAAGTTGAGGATAACCCGCAAAAATCTGAGTGACTTGAAAGAAAGAATAATATTTTCCTCGTCGATCCTCCCATTCAATGATTTGCAAAGCATAAACTACAGAAATCCACATGAGATAATGAAAGAAAACTAACATATAAAGGTTACACTTCTATGATATAATACTCCATCCGATTTTGTATATTTGATGTTTAAGGTAAATATTCATAAACCAAGGAAATGATTAACTCACCAAGAAATAACATGATTCTTGCTCATAGCTTGACACCGGATTACTAGATTTTCATTGGGAAATAAACTTGGGCGAAACTGAAAAAAAAAAAGAAATTTTATAAGGTAGTGAAATCAGAAATATGAGAGTTTGGGAAATGCATGAGATACCAAGATCGGTGTCGCCCTTTTCACCCTCTCAGCGTTGCTTATTTTTGTGTTGGTTGTGTGACAAATTCTGACTAACTTGTTCAAATGGTTCCCCACAGAAGAAAAAAAAAAGAATTTTATTTTTGACGGAAAAACAAAAATAAAAGTGAAAGAAATAGACAAGTTGAAAAAAAAAAGAATAAATAAATTTAGTTGAGGAAGACAGGATTAATGTGACTGAAAGGAAAAATTGGACTATCTTCTGCATCCATATGATTACTGCTTCCAACGCAGGGGATACTCTGACTCTCCTGAATTCTTCCACACATTCACATTCAATATCATACAGAATGACAGATCCACACTCATCATTCTTCTTCTTAAACCCAAAATTTTTAAAATAAATTCCTCATATTCAGTACCCTCTCTCTGTGGTTTTAGTATGTTCATATATTTTATTATGTGATCTACGGTTGCTTGCACGTTTAGTTACATTCTAGCCGTTGATTGAGGGCTGAAAGAACCCCCTTCAATTATGTATATCAAATCATATATATGCACCAGAAATAACTCACATTTTTTTTTTCTTTTTCAAGACATTATTATTGAGGGGTTAGACCTATACCATATGTTGTTTGTCTTCAAAATTAATGCACTTAATTTCTTCACAAATTGACCATTACTTTGTCATCTCCAAATCTACCCTTTTCTCTTTTGAAATGGTTGTTTGATTCTTCATATGATGGGTCAACGTCTGTCACTCACGCTGGCCACAACTTCACATTATTATTGTAGTTACTTGTTTTGCTTTCTTTCTCTTTCTGTTTACCTCTCACATTCTTTGAAAGCAACCCTCAAAGTCTTCAGAAATTTAGTTTTCCGAAGCATAATATATATAGGTTACTTGTTTTCTTCTGTTGTCGCTTTGTGGATATATACTAATAAAAACAATCTAGAGCAAATGTGTTACACTAATATTTTATTCTCAAAGTGAGATTAGGAGTTATTAAAATGAAGAACATGTACAAGTGATGAAACCGTGTTTTGCTGCTACTACTACTATTACATATTTTGTCCTCACTATCATATCAATCGCTAATTCTATATATTTTTGTCATGGCTCCCACGTTCCTCATTATAATTATAATATAGCTGACTATCTGATTCTGAGCTGTGTTAGCGGGAGACGCCGTTTTGATGCTTCCGTTTTTCTCTGTCAATTTTGAATACAAAGTCAATCTTGTAACAGAAGGAAAGGAAATTCTTGTTCGGTACTAAAGTTTGCAACTTTGGGTTCCAAATTTATTTTTCTATTTTCAATCACAACACATTTCGTTGATCTGTAAAGTGAGATTTAGAGGAAACATGAGATTTTGAAAGTGGTCTTCTCATGAACTCCTGAGTACTACTAGTTTTCTTTATCAGAAAGAAAAAAACAATGGAGCTAAAAAATGAGAAGCTAGTTCGGTAATTGATTGATTTCTCTGTGCCATATTCTGTGTTTTTCTTCCAATTCCATTTCAAGTTTGCATCTTTTTGCTTATTGGGTCTCCAAATTCACAGGTTTTACAATGAAGGAAAGCAGAACCTTGATGTTCAGCCATTGTCAGTGTACAAGATACAGGCAGCCTTAAATCCAGAAGGCAAAATGGCAAGTGGTGATAATAAGAACAGAATCAACCTCAAAATTCCCACATTTGGAAAGTTTAAGGTTTTCCCAGAAAACCATGAGCCATCATGGAAGAAGAGAATTATTCTTGATCCTGGAAGTGACATGTATTTGCAGTGGAACCGGGTTTTCTTGTGTTCTTGCATTCTAGCCCTTTTTGTTGATCCACTGTTTTTCTACCTCCCTGCAGTGGCAAATGATGGGAATTCATCATCATCATCATGTATGGCCACTGATTTGAATATTGGAATTGTTGTGACATGTTTCCGGACATTTGCTGATATTTTCTATCTACTCAACATGCTCATAAAGTTCAGAACAGCCTATGTATCACCAAGTTCAAGGGTTTTTGGTAGGGGTGAGCTAGTTATGGATCCAAAGTTGATTGCTTTTAGGTATTTGAGATCAGAATTCTTCATAGACCTTGTAGCTATACTTCCTCTTCCACAGGTATCATCACAATCCCTGAATTTCTGGTTGAGAAAAACTATATTTTAGTCCTTGATAGATATAGTAACTTTCAACTTAGTCCTTCAAAGATCATTACTGTCAATTTATTAGTCCCTCATAGATAAAACTCCTTTAAACGTCACCCTTATACCCAAATCACTTTACTATTCAAATTTCTTTATATGTAAGAAATTCATTCTTTTAATTGAACCATCAAACTATAGATAAAATTTGGGTTTGAGGGTGACAGTGCAAGTAATATCATCTTTGAGGGACTAATTTGATAGTAGTGATTGTTGAAGGGTTATACTGAAAGTCATCTAATTTATCAAGGATTAAAACATTGTTTTTCACATTTGTAGTTTTATGCTTTCTATTTGCTTAGAACCTCTCTAGAAAATGAGTATAAAACTAGCAGTATCATGTGCATAGGCTAATTTGGGATGTGGTGAAACGTAAGAAAGTATTAATCTTTTTTAGGGAATGGATGAGATTTTTTCTTTTCCTCTTTTCTGGGTATTGATAATTTACTTGTATTTTGCACCTAGAAACTTGTCAATGATTGAAAGTGATGTGTAATGACATTGTTGGTGACATGGTCTTTGTTGAATTGGCAGATTGTGATTTGGTTTATAATGCCAGCAATTAGAAGTTCCTATGGTGATCATACCAACAATGCTCTTGTACTGATTGTTCTGCTTCAATATGTGCCCAGATTATATCTCATTTTCCCATTAAGTTCTCAGATCATCAAAGCCACCGGTGTAGTTACAAAGACTGCTTGGGCTGGAGCTGCTTATAATCTTTTACTTTACATGTTGGCTAGTCATGTATGTTAACCAAACTTCACTCACTGCTTTTCATAATATTCCCAATTGATCATTATCTCTGGGGTCTTGCTTCAAAAAGCTCGAGCTTTTGCACCCCTCTTCTCCACCGTCAAATGACCTATGAATGGGGGCAAATAATACTACTTTTTTTTTTCTCTCTTTTTATTTGAAATGAGATAAGGAGAGAAACAGCTTGTTCAAGTGTAAAAGCACTCTAGTTTTCTGTAACAAGCACCTTGTCTCTTTGCATATAAGAAATTCTACATAAGTAACTACAACTACTCTTGTTGTTGTTGTTGTCGTTGTAGGTGTTGGGAGCATCATGGTACTTGTTGTCAATTGAAAGGCATGCTACATGCTTGAAATCTGAATGCAAAAAAGAAAGTCTCCCCATAAAATGTGCTCTTAAGTACTTGGACTGCAGAACCTTAAATCATGATGATCGCAGGCAGTGGGTGAACACTACTTCTGTGTTCACTAACTGCAATCCACAGAACCAAATCAATTTCCAGTACGGCATTTTTGGAGCTGCGGTTGAAAACAGCGTTGTTTCCTCAGATTTTCTAGAGAAGTATCTCTACTGTCTATGGTGGGGCTTGCAGAACTTGAGGTGTGATTCTATATTCTAAATATTTCTTTGGTCTGCACATTGAAATGTCTTACTTTACTGCTGAAAATGAAATATTCCTAGTTCATGATCAGATATTCATTTCAGATGTCTACATTGACAAATTTGTTCTCTGTTTAAATTTGATTATTAATCTCTTCATTTCTGAATATTTTCAGTTCCTATGGCCAGAGTTTGAGTACAAGCACATTCATTGGGGAAACAGCATTTGCAATACTCATAGCTATCCTGGGTCTAGTTTTGTTTTCCCACTTAATAGGCAACATGCAGGTATATATATTTATTTAGAGAAGCAGAAGCATACAAGAACTTGCTATAGAGAATATCATTTGTAGGACTAGGATTGATTACAGTGAAAACCAGTGCAGACCTATTTGCAATCTATTACTGTGAGGCTTGAGGAGTGGAGGCTGAAGCGACGAGACACAGAAGAGTGGATGAGACACCGGCAGCTACCGCAGAATCTGAGAGAGCGTGTTCAAAGATTTGTGCAGTACAAGTGGCTTGCAACTCGTGGTGTTGATGAAGAATCTATTTTGCGAGGCCTTCCTATTGACCTGCGTAGAGATATCCAACGCCATCTTTGCTTGGACCTTGTTCGACGTGTGAGTTCTTCCCAAAAACAAAAAATCATGTTATTTCCTTTATCACATAGTTCACATGCATCTGTGCTAAATACTCTAAAGTGGGATTTTTGGTATCTCCAAATGGTGAATTCAATTCTTTCTTTAACTAAAGAGCTTATGCAAATTGCAAGGTCTTTGCCCAAATTTTCAGGTGCCCTTTTTCTCACAAATGGATGATCAGCTACTGGATGCAATATGTGAGAGATTGGTATCATCCTTGAGTACTCAAGGAACTTATATTGTCCGAGAAGGTGATCCGGTGACAGAGATGCTTTTCATCATAAGAGGAAGACTTGAAAGCTCAACTACAAATGGAGGCAGGACAGGCTTCTTTAACTCTATAACATTGAGACCAGGTGATTTCTGTGGAGAAGAGCTTCTTGCATGGGCATTACTTCCAAAGTCCACTCTCAACTTGCCTTCTTCTACTAGAACAGTGAAAGCCCTTGGGGAAGTGGAAGCATTTGCTCTAAGAGCAGAAGATCTTAAGTTTGTAGCAAATCAGTTTCGGCGTCTCCACAGCAAGAAGTTGCAGCATACCTTCCGTTTCTACTCTTACCACTGGAGGACATGGGCAACCTGCTTCATTCAGGCTGCTTGGAGAAGGTACAAGAAGAGGAAGCTGCAAAAGAGCCTTAGCTTAATGGAATTCCAGTCATTTAGTCATATTAAACATGTTCATAATGAATTAATGGGACATGAGGAGGAACAGCATAGTGATGCCACTTCGGCTACTGCTTCGCTGGCTGTCACCATTCTCGCCTCAAGATTTGCTGCAAACACAAGGAGAGGAGCTCAGAAGATTAAGGATGTTGATATGCTCAAGTTGCAAAAGCCTCAAGAGCCAGACTTCTCAGTGGAGCCAGAGGATGATTAGTTCAATACTTAATGAGGATAAAAATTGAGAAAATATATAAATTGGTCCTTGAAAGACGCACGAGTTAACAACTCAATCCTTTAGAGTCTACTTTATACTATTTAATACTTGAAAGCCTTGAAATCAATTCAGTTTAATTCTTTTATCCTTACAAGTTAGTCCCTATGAAATGAGCTTAAAGGATTATATTGTATTGCCTGCACAACTTTCAAGGATTAAAGTGTGTAATCTAAACTTTTAGAAATTGAGTTGTGAACTGGTGTATCTTTTAAAGATCAAATTATATGTTTGCTCCATAAAAATTATACTGCCTCATTAAACAACACAGATTGTTGCTTGTTAATAGAAGTGTTCCTTTGCAAGTTTTGAGGTTGTGGTGAGTCTGTATTTTTATGTGCAATATATTATAGAACTCGGGATCTTACCATAATGGCCATAGGAGTCAAGTCACCTTCTTGCTGCCGTTACAAAATCTGGCTTCCTCTTGTAAATTAGAATTACATTACATCCAACTTGTACTTTACAAACTACAAAGCAACATCACTTGTATAGTAAATATTTAGTTTGTTGTATACTTGTATTCTACCACTTCTTGACCTTGTATTGTCATGTTACTTTATAGTAAATATTTAGTTTGTTGTATACTTGTGTTCCTTTGCAAGTTTCTATTGTTCTGCTTCTACATAACACAAACTGGTGCATGTAGAAGCAGAACAATAGAAAATTGCAAAAGTAACAAAAATAACTGAGTGGATGATGGGAGAACAAAAATTATTGTTTATATTAGATAAAGCAGAAGAGTACAGAATGGAGTTTTTACATGGCCAATTTACTACAAAGAATGCACCTAATATTCTAGAAATATCAAGCAAGACAAGATAGAGTGTACACTATGACATCTAGAAGGGTAAAATGAATCAGAATAAACCCCAAAAACATTTGGAAACTAAACCCAATGAAGAAACACAATTTCCCTCTCGTACCTATGACAGACAATGAGAATTTAATAATCTCTTTAAGGAATAAAGAGTACAATGACCAATGGCCTACATTGTTCTCTGGGGGTCAATCGCTGTGATAGAAAAAAGAATAACAATGAATAGGATTGACCTTAATAACAAAATCAAGAACCTCATAAAGAAAAAGGATTGACCTTTACCGCTTGGATAGTCTTGCGCAAGAATGCAACTAGTTGATAAGGAGAAGCTATTTTCCACTTATTTTCACTTCACTGTTTTGATCAAAATCTAACTCATTTGCTGTCCAATTAAGTCGAGACCCACGAGTAGGAAGGTCAGTCCTTGGAAAAGCAGAAAGTAAAAGTGAACTCCTTGTGCAGATAACAGACTCCTGACAGAAGCTGTGAGAAGAAGGATTGCCAGAATCAACTCTTTCTTATATATCTTATTAACTTTCTTTACAGGTGCAGCAGTGGCTTTTTTTGGTTCCTTGACTTGATTTGACACAGCAAGTTCACATTCTGAAGATCCTCGGAAGATCTTCGGCTGATCCATCACCGATTATAAAATCAAGGCAAGATAACAAGCTGGAAAGTGCACATGTTACATATGAAGATACACAGGCAGTACTGTGAGTTATAAACTTATAATGACCTTTACATCATTTAGGAAGATGAATTTCCAACCATTGAGATGAGCTCGGACAGCAATGTCCATATCTTCTACCGTTGTTCTCTCAAACAAGTTAAGAAATACCCCATTGACCTGCTGTTCTACCTCAAAATGGAAGCATAAATTAATGTACGCTCCATTTAGCAACTTCAGTCTTAATTAACCACTGTACGCTCTCATCATCAGAATCATCGAGAACTTGAATCAGTAAACAGTCCCTAGGCCAATCAATTTGGCAGACTGCAGAAATGGACTGCTCATACACCTGCATAACATCAGAACCTCATAAACTAGAAAAATCAAAATTTCATCCCATTAACCCCATTTATTGCCATTCATTGCTCATAAGAGTTGCAAATTATACTACATAGCACAAAGGGAAACTCTCCTTCCATTGTTAAGATTTTTTTTAATAAAAACTATCAAGCACTGTGTATTGCACAGAACAAGACAATAGGGGAGGTCACCACTCTACTTTGTCATTAATGAATTTCAAGTTTTACACATCCCCGGATGAAAAGCTTATTTGTTATTGTTAATAAGCCATGATTTGGCTATATCTCAACAACCACTTCACATAAAGTAGATTTAGTCAAGATTCACTAACAACCTACTAAACAGTCTATAACCACCCACCTAGTCTCTTAAGGCTTTTAAGTTCTCTCTTAACACTGACTTTATTCATTATTCTTACTAACTATCTCTATAACTAGATTATCGGAGTTTACGCGTAGTCCTCATGATAAATTTCAGTATTAATCTATTCACAAGTAAACAAACTACTAACAAAACTTTACCATATCTGAAACTTGTTGCTAGTAGTATATACATAACACAAGCAACACCTTAAGAAATCAAATGGAAGATGGAGAAGAAAGTTTAGTGCTTTACCTCCCTCTCGTTACACATTGGAATTTGAACAAGAACCATTGGATAACTTGCTCTAGATGTTTCTATATCATCAATTCCAAATGCATCCCCTTTAATCTTTGGCTGAATCCTCTTGTACCTTATCCAAAAACACCCAAAGCAAAGCACCATACGATCCACTGACTGAATGAGAAACACTGAAACAGAACAACACAAAACTTGGAAAGTGCGTGTATGAAAGGAGCAATGTAGTCAGCACGAAACTTCAACCAACCAACATAGACCACGTGGAACAAATCACAAGTCCTCGGAGAATAATGCAAACTGGTAGCAACAACCTCAAACCCCAAAATAACCAAGGATGCCACCAAAATCACTCGAAGCACTCTAAATAGTAACCTTCCTTTTTCAAACTTGTTGTCACTTCTTTTTCTTAGCCTATCATATAAGGGAAATGAAAGAATAATTTCTATTATTGAATTCAAAACACATTGGTCCTATTTATACATGAAGTAAATGATTGAAGGATTAGCTAAGATCAGTATAACAGAATAACTAATCTAACTGACTTAACTATGTTGGGAATTAATAATAATAATAATAAAATAATATTGTTATTGGAAGCATGAATTGTTGCATTAGATTTGAATTTTAGAGATTTAGTTTGTTTTTGAATTAGTCATATATATATATATATATATGAGTTAACTAGTGGGTACATGATTTTAGAGATAAGTAGTTACTTTATTTTATTAATCTTTTATTTAATTATGTGTATTTCCTCTATAAAAGGAATTTGATTTGTACTTATCATTATGGAGCTATGAATAAAACAAAGTTCATGAGAAAAAAGGAAAAAAATTATGAGAGCTTCCATGTTTCTTCCTCCCAAAAATCATAAGAGTGGTATCAGAGCTTTAGATCCTGAGAGCTTGTGAGGTAGGGTAGAGTAGTACATCTCTCAAATATTGAGATGATGTTGCTACAAAGAATTTTGCTAGTGGGAGGATTGAATCCTCGCCATTACTTTAGAGATTTGATATTTGTGTTGAATAATTGCAAGAGCTCGGAGAAAAAATTGGCTCGAAGAAGATGAGCAAGCAAACGGTGCACAAGAAAGGAGAGTAGAAGAAGTGGATCATCTTCTGTGAGAAGCTTACAAAATTTGATGTTTTTGGAGAGATGGTGCTCCAAATAGGTTAATGATGACAAAGTGCATCATTGAAGCTTTAAACAGGAAAAACTTGAAGATTTATGAATTAAACTGAATTTTCTTGCATGAATTTGTTGCATCATATTTGAATTTTAGAGATTTAGTGTTTTTGAATTAGTCATATATATATGAGTTAACTAGTGGGTACATGATTTTAGAGATAAGCAGTTACTTTATTTTATTTATCTTTTATTTAATTATGTGTATTTCTTCTATAAAAGGAATCTGATTTGTATCTATCATTATGGAACTATGAATAAAAGAAAGTTCATGAGAAAAATGAAAAAAAATTATACAATATACACTTACACATGAACTATCATTCTCTTCTTGCCTATGATTCTATGAGCCTTAAGCAAAAGGACCCAAGTGACTTGTTTAGCATTCTTACATCGGAATGCATCATCATCATCATCGGGACCGTTGATCTCGACGCCGGAGAAAGTGGGGTCCACCGTCGGCGGCGAAAAATCCGATCTTTGAGTCATCGGAGAGGTTCAGTCACCGAAGGAAGGAAGAAAGATAGTGGTTTCTACTTTCTAGTGTTGAAGAAGAATAGGGAAAGCCACATTATGAGGGAAGGTATCTCATATCTGATATCTGAACTGAAGGAAGCATTAAGATTAATTGATGAGAAGCTAACTAAGTAAGAAACTAAGAATACTAGACTAATCTCAGAATGAAAAAACTTGGCTTAAGGAATAAGATATGACATATAAGTTATAACCCACTTAAATTTATTAGTATTGAATTAAGAGAAATGTGACTTGCAGTTAAAATATAGTGTTAATATTAGGGAATGGTATTGCTTGAAATAGACACCTGCCTTTCTGGATTCATAAGTTTTGGATGATTTAGCAGATTAATGCATATTTAAAGGAAATCCTCAACCAAAACATGATTAGTAAGAAATGGAATATATGTTTGAATCATATTCAGAATATTCGTTTCCTTGTTTACAAAGATCTACGAACCACACAGCAGACGTGGGCCCAGCAACAGAAGCATCTATACTCTTCTTTTCTCTCCTACTGAGCTCTTCATTATTCAAAACCGAATTTCAATGACGAACATGTATGATAATATGATCAATTAAACAAGAAAAATTAGATAAATAATACTAAATCAAATTAAACACACTTGTATACTAAAATAAATTATGAATTTATTATCGAGATATAAATTTCCTCATTTTTTTTCTTAGTCAAAAGGACGTGACAGCACTGTACCGTTTGTTGAGAAAGATGAAAGATGAGTGAGTAGATCACAAGATTGAAAAAGACAACAGAGTCCAGAGAAGTGGATATGTTTAATATGTTATGTTATTGACTTTATTGTCATTTTAAGATGAAATGCCAGACATTTTAGGTTGCCACACGTACGAGAATGACACACGTAATTATTGTTAATCCCAAGAGTATAATAAAGAGCCAACAAAATCAGATCAAGCTTATAGCTCAAATATTTATTGCTCTTACTTTTTATGTCGATACACTTATGACTTCTTTCTTTGGAACATTTGATCATAGTGGTTTGCTTTGTAAGCCATGAGCCCATGAGTCATCTTCATCTTCTAGTTTTTCTTTCAGAAATTGTATGTGATCCTCTATATAATAATATAAAAATCTGATTGTCTAATTATAAAGGAATATTAAAAAATAAAACAAAATAAACCTTATATTTTAAACTGAAATTAAAAAAAAAATCTTGGTTGATTTGTTTTTTTTTTGAACCAAATCTTGGTTGATTTGTTTATCTTATAGAAATTCTTTATTAAGGAAGTTTGTTGAAGGTTTTATCAATATTGAATATAATGTTTTTTAAAAGAGGAAATCTACCATTTAGTCCCTCACATTTCACTGAGTCCCTCAATTATCGGAATAGACTATTTAGTCTCTCATTTATCATAACCGTCAACTATTTAGTCTCTTAGTTATTATCATCTATACTGTATGAAGCTAAAAGCAAGGTGCATAGCTACCTTTCTGCCACATAGGCATGCAACCAGCCAATGGGTTTCTTTTATCTGTCCATGTCAACGATTTTTTCATGCCATGTCATATTATTTCTATATATGTGCGGTTATTAATTGTGTTTCATTAATTCTATTAAATACATTTGCAATCAACTTAAAAACTGTTTTTGAATTTTAAGAATGATTTTGAATTCTAAGCATGATTTTGGCCACTAATTTCATCCTAAAACAATTATCCTCAATTACTCTAATTTATAATTAATATTGATATATTACTATTNTATCACATATGACACACCATAGCCTTTTTTTTTATATTTAATAGAATCGCACACGCAAAGCACTTCAATGATAAATAGAATCAAATAGGCTCTGGACCATTTCATTTTAGATTATATCAAACCGATTACTACTTCACGAGAAATCGAGGGTGACCCTAATTTTTCACATGAAATACGTTTTCTAAAAAAGTATAATTACTTCAATGATTTTCCTTACCCTATTGAGAATTAAAATGGAACAAAATCCATCTGGGTTATCACTAAGCATTGATATTGTTAGACATGCTTTTAGATTTTGCAGAATTATCTGAGTCATTGAAGAAGCGGATCTTTTTTTTTTTATCAAGATGGACTCATTAGATAAAGGCACATAAGGCCATATAATACATCAGAAGATCTAGTAAGATTTTACATCATAATCAAATCACAACACAACAGAAACAAAGTAGAGAGTGACGATACATGAAAATGTACAACACACTCATTTAGAGAATACTAAGAAAATTTACATCTCAATCTTAACAGAAAAAACAACTATAAAAGTATATAAATCAAAATGACTACTAATAGAGGCAACACACCTCCATATACTGTTGAAGTATATGAATTGGCTCATTTGGGCCGTTCAATTTTATAGTATTGTACTTGATCATTCTAATGAACAACTCAAGATGGACTCATTTATATACTTCCGCTTCAATTCTTTCCTAACTATGCCTTGTAATCCATCTTCATAATCTGCTTTTAGAAAAGAAAAGAGGTACTAATTTTGCCATGTCAATTGCCATAACACAAAATCAAATGTACAGATTGGAGAATGCTAAATATATGGAATTACCTAAGTAATTTACAATTTGTCTTGGAGTTCAATCCATTGGACAAATTTTCCACCCTTTTTTCGTCCTTCAATGGTTTCTTGTTTTGAATGATCAAACTTGGCATAATTTGTTTCCATCCTGCAACAGTTAGAACAATGTTCATGTTAAGCAATTATGAATGAATGCTATAACTCATGAGATGGTGCCTGTTATTGGTGGATTTGGATCCAGTTTCATATAATTTTGTATACACACACATACACACAAGGTGGAATAAATCAGATGAGTTAAATTGGTCTTAGATGACAAAGTAATAGTTGAGATTAATTCAAACACTAGTAATGTGAAAATCAGCAGAATATTTGTAATGATTACTGCATTAAACTCATCTCTCATGTACATCGCTCCCCTCAAAGACATGCTCCTTATGCATATATGTTGAAACTAAGCTGCTAATGATGATTTAGGCAAGTTAAGTGGGAAAGGGAATTGAGGAAAATGAAGATTACCAGTTGCAGCGCAGAAATATTGCTGTGGTTGCATGGAGTTAAACAGCGGTTGAAGGCTGAAAGGTAATTAGATTTTTCAGCAAGGGCTCTCAATCTCTGAAGTTCTGGCACGACAACCTTGGCAAGATCAGGTCGGTCTTTTCGCCTTAACTCAGCACACTTGAGTGCCAAATTTGCAAGGCTCAAGGCCTCCAGTACTGGCCAGTCCGGCACTGATGGATCCAGTATCTGAACAAATGCTCCAGTCTCAATTGCTTTCTCTACTTGATGGGTCAAACCCATGGGTGTTCTTCCTGTTAAAATCTGGAGGAAAATAATCCCAAGGGAGTAAATGTCAGATTTCACTCCCAGCATTCCTGTCTGCTGGTATTCCGGATCGATATAGCAGAAAGTTCCAGCTGCGGATGTGATATAAGACTGTGTCACGCTGTCAGCCACTGATGGTGGAACTAGCCTCGCTAATCCTACATCGCTAATCTTGGCTACGAAGTTGCTGTCAAGCAAGATGTTTGCTGGTTTCAAGTCCCTGTGCACCAAAGGCTCTGGTTTTCTCTGGTGCATGAACAACAAGCAAGTGCCTATTTCAGCTGCAATTTTGAACCTAAGCTGCCAAGGAAGTGAGTGACTATTTCCTCGACCAAGGAGGCAATCTTCTAGGCTTCCATTGGCCATGTAATCATAGACAAGGCAGCCATACTCTGGGCAGGCTCCCAGGAGTAGAACCATGTTCGGATGCCTTATGGTACTCAGTACCTCAACCTGTAACACAGGGACAATACGTTACTTCATCTAGAACAAACGCAAAAGCTCTTCCATATGGACTTGAGGTGGGATAGGAGGAATTTATTTTTGAAGGGACAAGGTATAGACAATTTTGTTTCGTTTCTTACCTCTCGTTGAAACTGTGACCTTCCTTCTGTTGCATCAGGACGCAGAACCTTCACTGCCACAGGGGTATGGTCCAGATGACACCTGTATACTGGACCATAACCCCCTTCTCCAACTCTAAGAGAATCTGAAAAGAACTCTGTGGCAGCTTCAATCTCCTCAATCGAATACTTTCTACACCTGGCATCTGCATTCAGTAAAACATCAAGTGCTCTTCTATTCTGTTTTGCTTCTTTGAGAGCTTGCATTTCCGCAGCAACTCTTTTTTGCGCTTCTAGTTCTGCAATCCTCTTTTGTGCTTCAGCAGCCTCCAATGCTGCTTTGTATTTGGCCTTCTCCTTTTCTGCGTTAGCTAATGCAGCTTCCTCAGAGAGCCTTGCCTCTTCCAATCTCTTTTCCTCCTCTTCTTTCCAACGTTGGAGTTCCAAATTCTGTTATGCAAAACATTAGATCTGCTTGTGCGTTAGAAGACACAAACCGAATATTGTCTCATACCTTTTGCTGTGCAGTATAGGCTTCTTTACAGGCAGTGCTATACATTTCCATTGTTTTCTTGAGCTCCAACTTTAGTCTCCTCATTTCAGCCTCCATATCATCCTATTAGTTCAGCACAAAGATATAACCAATAGTTGCAGTCAGATATAGAAAATTTTTCGATTGTCATGCATTATTTATTCATCAAAAGAAAAAATAATATTTTACTATTTGATCATTAATTATTTATTCATCCCTAGATATACGCAGGACCTAAGGATTGGGAGAGACATGTTCTACTAAGTAAGTGAAAAGGAAATCGATGGTGTTATCATATAATATACATAAAGACCGCAGAACAATTAGCTTTAGCTCATTACTGATTTCTTTATCTTCAAGAAAAACAAATTAGGAATCTACCCTTAAATGGCAAACTATATGCAAATTACAAAGTTCTTTAGAGTCCCTTCTAAGTTCAGAAATTACTGATAGATGCAAAGAGGTAGCGCAGGAACAAGAAAGGTACATCGTCAACTAGTTCGTACCCTAGCTTGCAATGTGCTAGTAGTAAGCTTCTCATTATCAGTTAACATTAATGAGGATTCAGGACGAAAGCTCATGTCCACAGACTGCCTTCTGTGCTGCAGAAACTCCAAGCTATCATTTACATCTGTCTCTGATCTAAACGATACCCCAAGATTGGAGATGGACATTGCTATATCTGAGCCTTGATATAATGAACGGTCTATACTTGGTCTTTCAGAGCTTACAAAGGTTATGCCAAAGCCTGTAAGGTGATTTTCCCCATGTGACTTGCCATTCAAATTACTCCTTGTGGATAATGACCTGATTTCAGAAGCATTGAGTTTTCGCCTTGCATATGACAAGCACATGCTGTTTAACCATGTAAAGAACAAGTTGATAGACTGAAAAGAATAAATTGGAAGAAAGATTTGCCTGGGAGTATATAATGCCACTGACGAGAGGGGTTCTGTTTCATTCTGTTTCATTCTGCAAGAGGCTGGAGCAGGACGAGAGGCAGCTCGCATTGAGTGAATCTTTTCTTTAGCAACAACATAGACATTACAGAAATCCGCTGCTCCTTTTACCACTGCTCCGGGTATATCAGCCACCATGAATTTTCTGATGGGAGAAAAACTTCCTTAGGAAATGATATGGCATTCATTATATAGCCATGCTAAAAAAAGATACATTTGTTTAGATTGAAAAGGTACAGGTCAAAAGTAAAATTTGGATAATGTTCGGTAGAACCATATGACACAGCACGAGAGATGCATACCTAAGCAAACCATTTTTCACTGAAGAGCCAAGAACCAAATGCTCAATTGCTGCGTTATGAGTATATTCTATTAAAGCTGTCGCTACATCAGTATCTTCAAGTAAGACCTCCTCGCATTGAATCTGCAATTCATCCCCCATTTCCCCCCATAGAAAAAAAAAAAGAAATTCAAAAGAATGCATAAACTTATGTCTAAGAATTGTAAAATGAATATCAATGTTAAAATCAGTGCGCTTTTGCTTGGGTAATTTTGCTGGAGAAAAACTTCAGATCGTTTACTCAGGGTATGAAGAAAAAAAAAAAGTAAAACTTACGCCTTTATGGATACAAAAGACACGAAATGGGATAAAAATGTCCCTAATTTGGTCAGAAGCTTCTTTGCATGCCAGTGAACCCTCTTCAACAACATTGTTCGTCTTCAACCCTGTAATCAACAAACCAAGAAATCAATTAATCTTGAAGACATGATTTAAATTACTACTTTCCATATGGCATAAAGGTACATCAGTCCGGGTCCTTTGTAATTGCAATCCCTTAAATTCTATATTAGCATAGTGGTGAGATTAAAGGGCATCACGGTTTCACTTAAGTGAAACAATTTGTTTCATGTAACGCCAAAAAGTAAATAATTTTAAAAAAAAAAATAATAAAAGTACTAATTTCATCCCCAATGTTTCACATTTTTGTTAGTTTTATCCTTTGCTCTTACTAATGATATATAATGTAAAATTGATAGAAAAAGAAACTGAAATCCTAACTCAAATTGAAAAACAGGAGGCAGTCTGCTATCAAATTTTTTTTGGTTAAACTATGCCGCCTATCCATGTAACGGTCTAAGAGAAGACTAATCACATTCGGGCCTCAGAGACGAAATTGTTGGACCCTCCCAACAATGTCAACTCTAGGGATTAAACTCGGGTTCTTTCACGCTAGGATGTAGCTCGCCAACCACTACACCAAACACTTGACAAAATTGACCAAAATATAAAACATTAAGAACTAAATTGACGGTTGCTGTAAAGTTTGAGAATGAAATTAGTGCTTTTAACTAAAAAGGAAATTCAGAGGTTTCAGAAAATCCAATTTGAAGGTAGAGACTCACTTTGGTTTGGAGAAGCTCCCTTAGCATTGACATGGATGAGAACTACGGTTGAATCTACTGTGAGGAGATTGTCAATGGCCCATTTGATAGCATGTGGGCTTCCCTTGTGTCTACCTATGGCTACTGCAATTTTTCCTTCAACACCACCACCATTCTTCCGCTCCGTTTGATTCTTTGAATGCTTCATTCCTTTACCTTTTATCTCCTTCCCTTACACTCGTCCAATACAAGCAAACAAAACATACGCAGAAACCCTAATTTTCGCCCTCGGTCCTGCTCGCTCCCTTAATGGCTAAGAAAGCAAAAGGACTCGAGGTCGAAGTTTGATTTGTTTAACTTCTCTTCTTTCTTACCTTTTGGTGTTTGAACAAGAGAATTAACAACAAATTACTCCTACTTCTCTCCGAAATTAGCAGCCGCCACGTTTGGGTTCTTCCGTTCTTCGGCTTGAGGCATGCATGTGTGATATCGATGTTTCTTTTGGAGTTTAAACTGCAAAGGAAATGCGATTTCCTTTCTCTGGAATTCGCAGCCATTTTTGGATTCCATTCAACTATTTTGAGCCTTTGCCCAATCGAAGAATCACCGCACAAATTATTCATGATCCTCTCTTAATCTCTCCCTAATCTGAAAATAGCCATGCTTTGCGGATTATCAAATGTATCTAGTCGTCTACAAATTTAATTGAAGGGAAATCCATGCTTCAGAATTTTTCTATAAAGCATCTCAATTCTCGTTACGTTGAGGAATTTTCTCTCGTTCAGAGTTTGCATGCCATTACTTAATAATTAATATTCTAATTTCAAATTTTACTAAAAAAAATAGGTTAAAAGGTCATTTTGGTCCTAAATATATACCCTAATGTTCTTTTTGGTCCATTATGTTTCAAAATGTTCAAATTGGTCCTAAATGTTTGCAAAATGTTTTATTTTTATCTCAACTATTGAATATGGCATGTTTCAAATTCAAATATAATGAATTTAAAGCTACGTATTGTTCTTGAAGAGTACTTTCTCTATCAAATTGAGACCGACAACAAACAAGATTAAATCGATCCTAAAAGTAAGCCTCTCGTTTCATAGTCAAACAAACAGAGTTAATCATATCTTTCTCGTTTCAAATTTGAATTCAGAGTTACGAGTTCCTCTTAACAAATCCTTTGAACTTGAAATGAGAGACGAGAAAAATATGACCAAATTCAATAATTTATGACCAAAATGAAATATTTTACTAATATTTAGGACCAAAATGAATTATTTTGCCAATACTTAAGACCAATTTGAACATTTTAAAACATAATGAAACAAAATGAACATTAGGGTATACATTTAGAACCAAAATGACCCTTTAACCAAAAAATTATTAGAATAATTTGATAATGACGGTTTTTTTTAGTATTTCTTATTTTAAAATTCCCAATAACATAAAGGAATTTGCAAGTACGATCATTTTGATTGAAGAATTCAATGTTTATTTTAGTTTTAGTTCAAATATAACAATATAAATTATTTCATGTCATTATTTTTCAGTCCTTTGATTGGTATCAGATACTTCATAGTTGTAAAAAAAATTCATACGACATTTCAAATTAAACCTCACTCACCAAGCCACAAGACATTAGTCTGTGGAAGAGTACTCAACTACACATAGTGAGTTAGTGACACTTCATGTATCCAAAAAATAATATCAAGGGCACACAGAGATAATCAGATAACTTCACAAATTCTAAAATAGCAACTTTCACCAATAGATGTTTCTTTGGTTTCACAGATTATGGAGTCCAATCCCTACAAAAAATAAAAAAGAAATATATATAGTTATATATATATATATATAGCTAGTCTTTATACTGTGTTGGCAAACTTCCTCTCACTGTAATTTGTAGAAGCTTTCTTCTCTGCTGAACTTTTCTACACAACTTGGGTGAAGGTCATAATCACACACATCACAAGAGAATGTCCAGAGCTTGCCTTGTTTTTTACAGAAATCACAGACATAAGCTTTGGCCATATCCAACTTCAGCACATGTTCATGCTTCACATCCTCCACTTGTTGAGGCAAAGCCTCTCCTTCCTTTCTTAGAGCAGATTCAAGGTCCCTTATACGAGAATCAGTGAAAGGGAAAGCTTCAGCTCCGTAAGACGACACCACAAGCCTCCCATTGGTGCTAATGACTTTGCCTTCTGGTCCAATAAGAACCAATGCAGGAATTCCTTTGATATCAAAGATTCTACAAAGATCATGCCTTGTTCTGTCCATGTATGGGATAGAAAGCCATGGCATACTACCTCTGTTCACGTTGAATTCCTTGAGGTCTTTATCAGTTGAGACCAGAACAACTTCAAAGCAGTGATCTTTTGAAGAATTTAGATTGTTGTATACATCTGTAAGTTGGGCTGTGAAGGCACGGCAAGGTGGAGACCAGTAAGCACAGAAATATAGACCTACGGTTTTATCCGCAAGTTCAGATACTGGTACCTGCAATAACAAGACATGTCAAATGGCTATGGAAATATATAGCAGAGAAAAAACACAAGCAAGGCATTCAACTACGAGAAAACCTCTCTGAATATTAGAAATACTTTTTGGTCTCTAATTTTTTTTAAAAAATTGACTATATAGTCAAATAATCCTAAAATCCTATAATCCGGGGAAGGAGAAGACCAAAGAAACCTATTCAAGAAACTATCGGAAAGATCTATCTATCAATAACTTTACGGTTGACATGTGCAAGGATAGAACACGTTGGTGTCAGTTGATCCATATAGCCGACCCATCTAGTGGGAAAAGGCTTTGGTTGTTGTTGTTGTTGACTATATGTAAAATCAGGGATCAAAGAACTAAAACATAGTTTTGGAACAAATTTAAAGATTAAATAGTAAGTTGACTCTTAAACTACCTTTCTATCATCCCCAGAGATGAGAAAATTGCGACCTTCATGTGCCAAAAGTTCTTCCAAATTGGCTATTTCACGTTTTCTTTGATCCATGGCTTTCAATTCCTCCCGTCTCTTGTTTGTGAAAGGGAATGCTTCAGCTCCATAATCCTCAATGCAGCCGATCATGTCTTCTTCAACGGTTATTCCATCCGAACATAATGGAATGAATGATGGGATTCGAACAACTTGGTACCTGTCAATCAGCCTTCTGTGCAAATGTGCATCAAATGGGACTGCTAGCCATGGCATACTCTTGAAGTGTTCTTCAAATCCATCCTCATCGCGGTCAAAGGAGACGAAAATGATCTCTACGCTCTTGCCTTTCTTTTTCAGTGTGTCATAAAGTTCAACCAGGCGAGGCATGAATGTTTTGCAAGGCCTGCACCAGTTTGCAGAGAAAAACAAGCAGACGGTTTTCCCATTGCATGATGATAAAGGTACCTAATCTCAGGATCCATTGATGACCATGCATTAGCATAAGAAGTACATAAAGTTTTTTTTCCTTACAAACACTACCCAAAGGGAAAGGATGAGAAGGATTCTGCATAAACTAAACTACTACCTTTCCATCACAAGATAAAAGGAACTCAACACCTTCAGCTTCGAAGATCTTCATAATATCATGACAGTCAACAGTTTTGGATTCATAAACCGGCCCTGCCATTGGAACTGCAGAAAGCAAGAGATGATCTCCACTCTCTACCCTTCCTCCTTTTTTTTTAATTTGTAAGCTTTTCGAGACCTAATTGATCAAGATAAATACATAAGTTCTGAAATTAAATATATACAAAATCGAATTAATTGCATTCTACATAATACTTTTATCAATCACACTTTTTTCCATCTATGAACCAAACTTCTAGAACAGGGGACTCTTCAGAACGAGAGATAAACACAAGTTTGGGTGTTATTTCCCCGATAGACGGTTCAACCTCATATTACAGAATCCCTTCCTCTAACCCACATCACTCAAATTAGGTTCTTCGATAACATCATGAACGATATATGCTTCTACGGTTATGAACTATTCTTCATAACATCACTTAACTAGGTCTTACAAAACGCTTTTTCAGGTCATATTAAATTGGCGTCTTCAAGAACCCGTTTCGTTATTACCCGAGAAAATAGCAATTTGTGCAAAGAAGTTGAGTGAACAAGTGAAGTGAAAAGAAACCACTAATTGCAGAGAGTTCATGCAGGGAAACATATGATAAAAGTAATTTCTAGCAATCCGTCTAAACAGAACACTGCTTTTTTTGGAAACCTATGATTCCTATTCATCCAATATGTAACTGAGGAAAAAAGGTAAAAGTTCATGCCCTGATTTTGATTTCTGATGAGTTTCTAAGTTATAAATTATAATAGAGATAAACCCAGTTTCAAAGGAAGTACCTTGGAGCTACAATTGTAGATGACGAAGAAGGTTCAGACTCCAAGACGAAGGGAGATGATGAAGAGCGGTGGAAAAATAAAAAGCATTTATTTTGTAGTTTTGACAAGACAAAACGGATATCGTAGGGCTTAATATTTTATTATTTTTTATTTATTTTGTCCACTTTAATTGGGGTTTCGTTTTTCATGGATAGGAAATAGGAGGTTATCGAAGAAAATTTCCGTTGAGAAGATTGAGGCATATTCCCTTGGTTTCTTGAGGCAGATTGCTACTTTCCCTTTCTTTAGAGGATATGCTGATACCAAATTGGGTTACGTAATCTACAATCTAACTATCCATGTGTGTCCATCCACAGAGGTTCTTTAACATTAAAAATATCTATATTTATCTTCCTAAATTGCACTCTATATTTCCTAACTCTCTTTTCAACCCATAATAAGTGAAATACAGAGGCTTGATAATAATATTTTTTTGTAGAACACATAAACAATCAATAGAGAGGAAGAATGAAGGATCAACATTCAACCATCTTTAGTTGTGCTATGAACAGTAAAGAATAAATGCAGCAAACGAGGTCTCTATAGTTGAGAATCGATCGAATATGCTATCTCATCTGTGAGTCTGTGACTGTGATATTCAGAATTAGAAAGTGATATTGACCCAAATATTTATATAATAATTTTAAGAAAAACAATAAAGAATAAAATAATCTGACTCAGTGCTTATCCAATACTAGCACGTTTGAGAAAAGAACCAATGATAAATGAGTGAATGATAGTTGACAAGAGTTAAACCTTTTCCTTTGGGGACGTCCTGCAATTTGCAACCAATCTATTTCATCTTGTGCGATTCTGTCTCCTCTATCTATAACCACAACGATATATACCTTCACATTTACAGTTTACACGAAGATGTTAGTAAGAATCCCTATCAAGCAATCATCAATTATGGAAAGAGATTGATAAAGAGTGTGCGAAATTTACACGAATTCCAACTTGAGTTTGAGTAGATCCTCTTCTGTAAATAATCGGAGAGGAAACGCGAGTCACCGAGAGTTTCGGAATCATAATCGTAACGGCTGTGTGGGCCCGTTAGGTTTTACATTGTGACATAATTGAAAGCTAGGGCACCGATTTAACAAATTTAACGAAAAAATAAAAGTGTTGAGATGATACAGGTAGGTCAAAATGTTGAAGCCTTCTTCATCGAAGTCCAAACTAATAGACTCGTTATTTGTTTAAACTTGAAAGCATCAGCAGTGAACAAGAAGCTCTTGAATCTCATTCTCACATCACAAGAATTTGAGGTTCAGTGGCACAAAACAAACGGCCATAGTGAAGAAAACTAGTATGAGATGACAATGGTTTGCTCCTTGATACGCCATGAGTGGAAGATGGAGAGCTTTTCTTTTTTTTTTTTTGGGTCAGAGGAAGATGGAGTAATGGCTGCTTCAGATTGCAGAAGAAAACAGAGGGCAAAGGAAAATAAAGAGAAAACCTACTTTTTGGTCCCTCAATTGTGATTGAGTCGATGATTTGGTCCCTAAATTGTGGAAAACTACAACTCAGTCCCTCAATTGTATACTTCCGTCTACCTTTTGGTCCCTCAGGTGTGGTCCGTCAGTTATAGAGTTGTTAAGTGATGACGTGTCACTGTTAAGTGCTTAGGTGGCAGTTAAATGTTGAGTTGGCATCCAAATAATATATTCCTACTCATTTTTCATTTTACACCTCATAAAAAGGATTTATATGCAACATATTATAACATTTCAATATCAAAACACAAAAAAAACCAAGGATCATTATGAAATTTTCACACTCTCCTCTTCTCCATCTTCTTCTTCAACTTCTCAGCCTTCATCGTCATCGTTTCACCCAGATTCCGACGCCCAATATTCTCCTTGCTTTTCTTCTTCTTCTTCGAGTAGTCCTTCTTCGGAGAGCACAAGAAACAACCTATCTTTCGAGGAGGAGACGACGATGATGATGCCGATGAATCCGGATTTATGAGGTGTATAATGAAAAATGAGTAGGAATATATTATTTGGATGCCAACTCAGCATTTAATAGCCACCTAAGCACTTAACAGTGACACGTCATCACTTAACAGCTCTATAATTGACGGACCACACCTGAGGGACCAAAACGTAGACGCAAGTATACAATTGAGGGACTGAGTTGTAGTTTCCCACAATTCAGGGACCAAATCATCGACTCAGTCATAATTGAGGGACCAAAAAGTAGGTTTTCTCGAAAATAAATTGAAATGGTTCAAGGTTTTTTCTTTTTTCTATGAACATTAAAATTTATTTTTTAGTCTCTGTATCATATTAATGAATTAATTTTCAAATAATTAAAGTATATATTTTATTTTTAAAATATTACAACTGCCAACAATTTATTTTTCTAGATAAAATTCAAGAAAAGAAAAGTCTAAAAGTTATAAATTTAAAAATTAAAAAATATATAATTACTTTAAACTTAGAATCAATGATGATAATATTTTAAAGTTCAAAAATCTATTTTGGTTTCTAATTTTTGTTTAGAGTTCCAATTTTGTCTTTCATATCTTTCTTATTTCGTTTTCATCTTAATATTTCTTAAAAGTTTCATTATTAGTCCATAACTATTGAATATAGTGATATCTTTTTCGTTTCGAATTCAGATGCAATTAAATCAAAGTTACGAGTTAAATTATATGAGTTTTTTTTTTTTTTGCCTAGTTGAAGTCATCGATGAGGTCTGATCGAACTCGAAAATGGGTCACTTGTTTCATGAATTTGGTTATAATGCAACGAAATTAAATTTTAAGTTACTCTTGACGAGTTTTTCCTTTATCCAGATAAGATCGTTGGCAAACGAGATCAAATAATATTTCAAAAATGAATTTGATCAAAAATCAATATTAACTTTTGAATAATTAATAAATTGAACCTTATAATTTAATTATTCAAGAATTAATTAACTAATACACTACAAATTCAATAATCAAATAATAAGTTTATACATAATTTATGTGTGGGATTTATCTTTTGTTCTCTCAACCAAGTTTTTAGAAGTGAGTCCGTGACAATCATCTACAGTTCTACATTAATATAGAAGGAAAAGCTTTTTTCATTGATTTCTTCAGATTTAACCATATGTCCCGAATTAACTTTTGAGATGTGATTTGATCTTATTTATTATTGATCTCAATTGGATGGAGAAATAACTCATCAAGAGTTAATATATGATTTCAAACTTATCGTATTTAAACTTGAAATAAAGAAATATGACTAACTTAGATGGTTTGACTATGAAATAAGTTACCCACTTTTGGAACTCAATTTGACATCATATATTCATATGTTGACGGTCTAAATATACATGTAGCTCTAAATTCTTCGGATTCGAACTTGAAATGAAAAATATATGAATACATTCAATATTTTTGGGACTAATTTGAAAAAAATTAAAAAAATGCAAAACCAATTTAAAATAAAAAAATGTAATAGACCAATTTAAAAGTCACCTCATACATAAAGGATCAATTTAAAATTTTGACCTTTACAAAATGCACGAACTTAAATAAAACCCAAACTGATTGCAGATTTATTAGAGAAAACATATATTTCATTTAATTTGCATGCAAATGATATCGATTATATTCTAGAATAAACAATAATTAATTATTGTAACGAATCTAAAAGCATGTGTAAGACTCCATGGCCCAATGGATAAGGCGCTGGTCTACGGAACCAGAGATTCTGGGTTCGATCCCCAGTGGAGTCGGTTTTCACAATTTCTGAATCCTTTCTTTTGTTTTTTTTTCCTTCCG